>JAODLL010020951.1:0-25914 GCA_026546735.1 Forbesichthys agassizii | reverse complement strand
TTAGTAGCTTGGCGATGACGAGCGCCGAAGTCTGCCCGAGCCACGAGGGGGAGTAGACTCAGAGGGAGCCGTGACAAACTGCCTTTTATTTTATCTCACTATGTGGAAGTTGTTATTTCACCTGCACATTTGATTCGGTCATCTGACACTACTGACATCTACAAAATTGTGCCTGTGTTTGTTCCTGTGCGTGTGTGTGCGTGTGTTTGCAAGCGTGTGTGTGTGTGTGGTGATATTTAACTGGGCATTTAGCCAGTTGTAGACCAGCTAGACATGAAAACATCTTTTTTTATATAAAGCATTTGTACGGCAAGGGGCATTGTTGTCCCGCCTCTGTGCTGGCAGTGGAGGTACAGAGCTGGAAAGATGTCTGCATAAATAGCCGCCATGGTATCTCCGTCTACAGTGTCTAAGGTCCACACGCGTTTCTCCCTCGACTATCGCTTTCCATCTATATCTTCAGTCTCGCCTCCAACTTATTTCTTATGACATTGCTGTCACAACACAAGTACATAAACAATGTGCATGACATGCAACATGTTGCATGTGATGCACAGCAAACACACCTCAACACTCAGTGTCACCTGACATTGTTGTTTTGAAAGTAGCATAGGTATGCTAGGGGTAGTCGTTGTTATAGTACACCTCTGGTTCCAGAACGCCAGACTGCTATGTACAAAGGACACACAGGGCAGAAATATGTCACCTGTTTTGTTCAGGATCGATTGTGGCATAATAGGGGTTTTCTTAACGCCATTGTTGTGGGATCTCTATATAAAAAGGGAGATTGTTAAAGATACAAAATTGCAGTTTATAGTGTAAATATTCTTGATGTAGGCTTACCTGTATTGACTTCTAGGACTACATTTATTACATTATTATTATTAGTACAAAGCCAAATATGTAAATACTGGTTCTGAATTTAGTCATTCTGTTAAATCATTCTGTTCAGTTGTCCACGTGCTTGGTTTTTGACTCTTTACAAGTTTGATGTTATTTTAAGTAAGTTTTTTTAAAATAAATTTTTTATTGTGCAGTATGTTATTCTGCTCTTTCTTAACGAGGAGGGATAACATTATGTTCACTATCTAAGCGGTTTAAATTACAATTCATTACTAATACATCCAATCACGCGGAATGAATTTGAGATGAGATTAGATAAATTGATCATATATGGAAGTGACCTTGATGAAAATATTTTTTTCATAGCTGACACTCCTTTTTCCTATTGCCAAATCACTTAGTACTCATACATCTATCCATCAGAGCCAGTGGTATCAGATATAATGTACTCTTAATAATGGATTGGCCATATTTTATTTCACAGGCCACGGTAATTATTGAGTCCATTCATCACTATCACTGCATGGCTCTATGGCAAGTCTGTCTGCGGAGAAACTCAGCGCAGGAATCGCTCGGTGTAGCTAATGATTAAGATAGTATGGGCATATATGGGTCTTAATTAGCGGTCAGATAGCTTCCAATGTTTTCCCTTTTTTCCTCTTACTTAATTAAGATATAAACAAGACGTGGGCTGCTGGGACAAGAAATTACAAGAACAACTTTGATCACTTTTGTGATGAATTTGAACGTGGATATTGTTTTGCAGATGGTTAAGACCTAATTTGTGTGGGTGGAATTATTTTCTAAATAATGTGTAGTTCTATTTGTTGTTTCTTTGGAATGGTTTAATCTGTATTATTGTTCATCTGGGTAAACACAGAAGACATAAACACATCACCACACTCATTGCCTATTCAGTGCTAAAAGGGCACAGATTAATGGGTTTAGTATGATTCACTGATGTTGCCAATGTTGTTTAAGAGGAACCCACGCTAACATGCAGGTACATTTCTTCATATGTTTTTGTGGGTGAGGGACAGAGGTAATTACTGACCACTTGCATACATCACATGGCAAGTTTCCCGCCTATATCTGTACTCTCCCTTAATACACATGATGGTGTAATATTCACTTTGGCATGCATATGGGCCTCGCTCGTTGTCGCTGTGAGCTCATTTGAAGAGCTGATTAATAAGGAAAATGTGTTAGTGGGTTAGTGGTCCTACAGCTTGACCATATGTAAAATCTGGATAATTATTTGTATTCCTATACAGTGGTCATAATGGCACGGTTGGGCGTCGCCATGGTGGCTGAATCACAGATGGGAAGCACTCTCGGAAGCTTTGCGGAGATCTTGCAATGTGATTGTAGACAACCGCGCAATCTTCAACCAGATAATTTCATCTGCACTCGTTAGATTGGTAAAACAAAATCAAATAATCCCTATTATCATCTGTCTTGAATGTAAATCAGTGGGGATGTCATTGCTGGTTGCTAGCTTGCAGAGCTGGAATGGTACGTGTGTTGGGAATGTTCAGTTGCGGGTGTATATGCCGTCACTGTATGTAAGGAGCCTTGATCATCTCCACCCCCTCCGAAATGTAATCCCGCTCTCTCGCGGTACATCACGTGTGGTGAATTGCCACTCTGAGGACTGTTGTGTGGCCAGAATTAGGCGGCGTGCGCCCGGTACCTTTATCTGACAATGAGGCAGGGCAGTGGCCTACATTGTTCCACTGTGAGTTGAACAGCATCTGGAAGGCCATACAAGCGTAGAGTTGAGGATGTGGGTGAGTGTTTAAGACTCAACGCGGGCAACAAATAAACACACACGTGTGTGTGTGTGTGTCACTGCGTGTCACTGCCAACAGAGGAACGGAGGAGTCAAAGGGCAACAACATGAGACCACGTGAAGATTGTTGTAGACTATTTATGTTAGGTAAACTGTGTGTGTGGTTCAGTAGGTTCATGTGCAACTGATAACTGCATATTAAATACATGTTTGAGAGTGCTTTTGTTCATCAGGAGATGCGTGCATTTACATTATTAACAGCATTTAGGAGACACTTTCATCCAAAGCGACATACAACCAACGTCAATAGCAGAAGAGATCACAGTTGTCCAACTATTGACAAATGGACACAAGCTTCTACTGCCGAATGCTGTGAATGTGAATTTAGTGTGGTCGTACGCGAGCAACATTCTGCTAGGGATGCAGCCATTTTACTCTACAGTAAATCTGACATTTACTAAACGCATGCCTTTTTTGTGCATAAAGCTCCAGACGAATGTCCCACTTCAACGCTAACGCTATCTTTCACATTATGCAAATCAGGACTGTAATGAGATTGGGAGTTGGGCTGTGTGTGTGTGTGTGTGTGTGTGTGTGTGCGCATTTCAGAAATGTTTAATATATATAAACTCGCCAGGTGTAGGCGGAGTGGTCGGCAAGTAGTGACCACATTCAGAACCAAACATGGTAAAGCAGCTTTCTTCGTCCTCATGCTGCATTCATGTGGAACAAACTCCCTGATAAGATTAACCTAGACATTTTTAAATCAACACTCAAATGCCTTAAGTTGAGTGATTCATTAGATAATGCGATTTTCTTCACTTTTTCATGTTATTTTATTGTTATTTACGTTTGTATTAATTCATTTATTTATTATTGTTTGTGCTTTGCTTAGTCTTCTTCGTAAAGCATTTTAAATTGCCACCAAGTATAAAAGGTGCTATAAATAAATGCATATATAAGGCTGCCTTGCCTGCCAGGAGTCGAGTTGTGCTTCTGTAGAGGAGAACTCCTCTTGTCACTTCCTCTCTGTTAAAACATGCCTCCTATTCCTCCTGCCCATCTATCTCCCCCTCCCCCTCCTCTCCTGCAGATATGAATCGACTGTAATAACATGCCCCCCCCCTTTCCATCACTCTTGTTAGGAGGAGCTCTGGCACAAGCTAACCGGTTGACTAGCGAGAGAGAGAGAGAGAGAGAGATATATAGAGAGAGATATGTTGCAGTCGGTTGTAGGGTATTAGGGGTGGGGGTGAAAATCGATACTGCATAGTATCGCAATATTACCCATGGCGATACTGTATCGATACACGGATGCCAAGTATCGCAATACATTTTTTTTCCCATTTTATAAATTGCACATGAGAATTTACCTAATATTTATGACATTCATGTTAGTTAGTCAGCTTGACACTCACATTTTGCAGCAATACAAATACAAATGTAAGATTTTCAAACCGATGTTGACATAGATTTCCTTTGGGGACATAATTTGAATTTAGAAAAAGTATTACATTGCAAAATATCGCAGAATATCTCAATATTTTTATAATTGCAATAATAACGTATCGTGGCATAAGTATCGTGATAATATTATCGTGGGTTCCTTGGTGATTCCCACCCCTATAGGGAATGAATGCAACGTAGTCCAGAGAAAGATGGCTTCAGAGAGTGAAATTAACTTCTGGTTTCCTTTGACCTGAGGTGGTTTCTGTACAATCCTGCAGTTCTAAAAGTAAACACACACCCACGCACGCACGCACGCACGCACGCACGCACGCACGCACGCACGCACGCACGCACGCACGCACGCACGCACGCACACACACACACACACACACACACACACACACACACACGGAGGAGCCAAATGAGGCTTGCTTCACCATGTTAGTTTTTTCAAACACATCCCACAAGCGAAGCTGCTCAAATACGTTAGTATGACACACATAGCAGCCTACAGTATGCTATAATATGCAGTTTAAAAATACTATCCAAAACATATGCACAACTCTGATCCCCCTAGCTGTGTCAACTGTGCAATATCCCTGACTCTATATATTATGTGTCTGTAATGCTAACTTCATTTCTGGATGAGCTTGCTAACCTGACATGCCACATGGATTGTTAGACACAAGTCCATCTGGGGAGCCTTCCATCGAAACTTTAATAAAACATACTTGTCAGTTGATTGGATGAACCATTGCAGATCATTGCAGATTTTGCTCGTAGCTATCAACACAACGCTGGTTCTCGCTGAAACTGAAGCTCGCAAGAGCATCCTGATCTTGCGAGCTTCAGTTTCAGTGCTTGAATCAGCGCAAGAATCAGGCTTGGTGGGTGTCTCTCTCCAAACTGCTTACCAATGTATACCTAACTACCTACCAACCTACCTTTCTGTCTGTCTGTCTACCAAATATTTCTACTTCTTATGCTCCTACACATTCCACTACTCCAGAGTATAGTATTCTGTTGGACCAACCCAATGCACACGCACATGTGCACACACACATACACACACACACACGCACACGCGCCCACACACACACACACACACACACACACACACACACACACACACACACACACACACTTTGTTTTGACCTACCCATACTGTGTTTTACATGAGCCACTGGACCTGGTCTCTACACCTCCTGCTCTAAACATATTTTGCAGTGGCGGAGCTGGAGAATATGGTCCGGGTCAGTGGTGGACTGTCTGTTAGTAAATGGTGAACATGAGGGAATTAAATTGAATCCCTGTGATGAAACGAGACGAGAATGAGAATTCTTTGTATGAATATAAACGTGAATTGAGTGAATAACTGACAAAATTACATCTGTGTGTGAATAGGAATAGGAATTTTTTTTCTCTTGTCCTGCCTTGCAGAAATTCAAAACTTTCTGTTTATGCAAAACATGGTTGACGTTTGACACATGAGGCAACATGTAGTTTCACAAATGGAACTTCCTCTTTAGCTGAAAAGTTTTTTTGTTTTGAAGGTTATTCGCACTGATTTTTCTTGCCACACGTGTGAAAGGGCCGATGACGATGTTATTGTTATATATTTTTATACATCAAGCTCCTAGGGAATTACCGCACACTCGAATATAGTAGAACATTTCACTACCAAATCAATATTTTATATTGAACCGGTTACAGAAGCGACTCCATGACGAGCATTATTTTCACATTTCCACTTGTTGTTTGTGATGCTTTTAGCTACGAGGTGCTTCTCTAGTACGGCTCGTTATCTGCCGACCTCACATATAATGTTACCTGTCACTGGAGGGAAGCAGAGGAGCTGTGGCAGATATCAGTTTGGCTCCTTTTTACCCCATCTGTTCTATTTTCCTCCCCTACATCTTTCTCTCTCTCTCTCTCTCTCTCTCTCTCTCTCTCTCTCTCTCTCTCTCCCTCCCTCTCTTTAGCTCTCTCTGTCAAACGTGATGTGCACTTAACTTAGCAGGCACAGCTATGTGTGAAAAAGCATTCTTCTCTCAATATGTAGGTATCCTTTGCGTTCTCCTGTCACATGTCAGCTCCTGCCAGTCCGGTTGGGGCTGAAGCCTCCCCTGTAGTCAACGCATCTGGCTTCAGCCTGCTGAGACGTCTGACTGCAATACTTAAAGTCCTTTTGTTTTTTCGAGGTCGCTCTCACTCATTCACTACCTCACACACACACACTCTCACTTACACACGCACACACACGCACGCACGCACACATGTATGCACACACGCACATGCTCTCACTTACGCATGCATACACACACACACACACACACACACACACACACACGCACACACACACACACACGCGCACACACACAGCCCACCAGTGGGCTCTCAATCTTGTTTGGCCGATGATGTTCTTGCCCGCCAATGCCTTTTGAGTGCCCCAGCAAGTGCAGTATGGGAAATCCAATTTTGGCTGCAAACCTGAGTGTCGGAACAAAAGGGGGGAAGCATTTGCAGAGAGAAGAGGGAAAACAGTGGGTTGTGTGTGAGATGAAGGCATTAGTTCTATTGATTGCTCCAGGCCAGAGTGTATACTGAACAGGTAAGGAGGTTTCTGTAAATGAAATAGCAGTGTGTGTGTGTGTATAAATATACAATGTACACTGTATAATGTTTTTGCAATTAAACTGGTAAAAACAAATATTTATAGGGAATATGTGACTGTTTTGGAAATGTGTTCCATTGTAAATAATCTATTTTTATTATAGATGCCTAATGTTATTTTATACAAAGGGCAATATCAGACATGTTTGACTGATGGGAGTGTGATCAGTAAACTACCATGGTCAGATGCAAACCTGTCTCTCACAGGACACTTGGACCTGCACAAGGTTGCAGCAGCATGTGCCACAGCCCTTCAACTGATTTTCTTTTATATGTTAATATGTGTGTGTTTGTGTTAATGCACACACACCTTATAGAGGGCTGCAGCTGAGTTAGTAGAAAGCTGTTATTCTTTAATTGGCAGGTTGTTTATATTTCATGTGTAACGCAGCTTGGACGGAGCCCTCACAAAGCCTCTCAAAACTAGTGGCGCTGCTGATCAGATTGTAAAGCTGGGAGGTGTCACCGGCTCCATCCTGTAATTGCATCGTTCCTGCTGCCAACATCATAGACTGCCATTGCGTCATACGACGATGCAATGCAGAGTGATAAGGGTTACTCGTATAGGCATGTTATGTCCCTTAAATAACACTGAAAAAGCTGCTGTTTTGCCCCTATAGGATGTGATTGATCCACTCCATTCAAAAGAGTTCGATCATCTCCACTAAACAGACCTACTGCTGCTGTAGTATGTTTTCATTGCACAGTAATGATCAATCTTGTGTATAGCAGGATCAAAACAATCAATGGCTTGGCTATTGTACTGCCATGAGTCAACAACAATGCCAACAGCACAAACTGAATCAAATTATGAAGCAACAACTGACTGTGTGCCCAGACACATTCTGTATCAATTTTAGCATGTGTTTAACTGTCTTTTATAGAAGCCTCACTTGTCAGCAACAATTTTATGCATTTGTGTTTTGAGTGTTTGTGTGCAAATTATGTCCCCATTTCCTTGTGTATAACATCGTTAAAACATCCTGATTTTGAAAGCTACGGATCAGCAATTTAATTATATTTACATATCAGTCTGGGAGCTCTTAATTAAAGGTGTCAGTGAAATCAGCAGCAGGTTATTGTACCACCTTCAGCTAAGGAGAACAACAAACGTTTGATTTCAACAAACAAGACCCACATGGTGATGATTTTCACTTGTGGCACTTAATAGCTATAGGCACTAACTGGAATACCCACCTGGACACTGATTGGCTGCGTGGTAAATAATGTCACCTGGACACTGATTGGCTGGGTGGTAAACCATGTAACACAATGTGTCTGCATTCATTGTACCAATGCACTGATGTTTGTGCCAATATCTCAAATCAGAACATTTTGTATAAAAGGCAGAAATTTAATGCAAATTCAATTTAAAAACACAGCCTCTGCCTTGTTTGAGTCTACACATATGTCTGCCTTGACTGTCACTAGGAATCCCATAGCTTGTCTTGCAGCCTGTCAGGTGTTGACATGTTGAATCGGGGAACACACCCTCAGAAGACCTGTTCCATTCAGTTTCCACACAGCACTGACAGTATAATTCACTAGACATAACCCCCCCAACCCATCAGTGTTTATTTTGCATTTGGCTTGGATGTTAAGACACTACATTAGTGTGTATTTGTTTGTTATTGGTTAGAAACAGATGGCCTATAACTCTCCCTGACCATTCATCCTTGTCGGATTGTTCCAGGGATTGTTTAGCTTCTCTGGGAGTATAATCTCAACTGTGAGAGTGTGTGTTGTAGTCCAGTGTTTTTATTAACATATGTGTGTTTATTTTTTGTTGTGCTAGGACATTTTATTGCGTCTTCTTGATACTTCTGTATTGTTATCATAATAACCTCCATATCTGCCCATAATTGTGCAGTGGATTTATATTTGGTTTTCATTACATTTAATTTCTGCAGGCACATGCATGCGCTGCTCTCTGATAAGTGAGAATATGGCTGCCTGATGATACGGAGGCAATATTCATTCTGCAGGTCATCTGTCAGCCACAACGCCTGCTCCACGCAGGACTCTTATTAATACAGTGGTTGAAAGTATGGAATCGTTGGGCACCTGCCGCTGTCTTGGTTTGTTGTCGATGATGTGTAGAGAAGTAATATTGTAGAAATACTAACAGGACGATGGTTATACGTTATGTTTTCAAATACAGCAAGAGGAACAGGGGGACATTGAGTTTTAGTTCAAGCTGTTATCACAATGTTTCTGTTGTAATTTTACTTTGTGGAAAGCTGCCGCTGGCATTGTTTGCTGCTAAGCTAGTTTGTTTGTGATATTATGGTATGTTTGTGGCATATGGTGAGCATTTAAATCAGTTTAATTTGCAAATGGTGTTTGCAAAAAAACACTTTATATTGATTAAACTGTAATTCAACTTAAAATACCAATTTTCATGCTTGCATACAACGTGACATTTAGATTTTTTAAATGTGTTGTTTGAATTTGCTGAAAAGGCTGGATAGGGTTGCATGTTTTAAATGGATTAAATTAATGTAATTAATTAATGGAAACACACCATGCAACAAAGCAAACGTTTCTTATTAAATGCGAAGTCAGGAAGCCTGGTGTATCCAGACACAAAATGTACTTGCTCCATTTGGAAGTGTTTGCAGATGTTCCTTTCTACTTCTCAGTCTCAGCCTCTTCCGTCCATTAGCACTACGTCACATAAGCAACTCTGTGCTGAACGTCTGATAAATAAGCTCGACACGACTTTCCGAAATTGAGAAGTAGATTTATATTGGCTGTTAGCATTGTCACTCACAAAGTCTGTATCTGTAATTCTGTTGTGACACTAGTGCAGTAGCCTACGTTATTTACAAATTTCAGTTGTTATATATATTTTAAGCCCAGCAGTAGCCTACCTATCTGAAAATAGTTCTCAAAAAATTCCTCTGTGTAAGTTTAACGTCCGATTTTGTCATTGACGGAGTTGCTTGTGGCTCATGTCAATCAAGATAATGTACCTCTCCTGTAAAGTAGGCGGATCTGGACGCAGTTAGCCAGCGCTGTGTGTCCCAGACTTTATGCAAGTAAAGGCTGGCTCTGCGAGACTAAAGTACCTGCTACTGGGCCTCTGGTTAAATGTATAGTCAGCTATTGCAAGCTAATTTTAAAGGTAATACACTTGTCAAATTCACCAAACATCTCATAGCTTACCTTTCTCTATCTGCGTTAAAAAAAAGAATCCTTCCGATACTTCCACACAGCCCTGGCATTGTAAATAGTAACATAAACAAAGTGGAGAACAATAGGTTTCGATGTGTGGAGCGCCACGCCGCAGAGGGTTGTGGAGGGATATTATTATGATTTGTTAGCATTCTCGAGAATGACTGAATCTGTCTTTAATTTTGAAACTATTAGATAGCGTTTAACCTGTTTGCATTGCTAACTGTTTTGATCTCTTCATCTCTTTAACTCGCTCGATGCTTGACCTCAACGTCATCACAGTTAGCTAGCCATATTGGTCCACCAGCAGGGTGAAAACAGGGTGAAAACACTAACGGTAATAACAGGATTTCCATTATGTCAGCGAAAATGTAGCTGAAAGCATAGTTGGAAGGAGCCAGACTTAGTGTCAGAGATCCTGAAGAAAGATTGTTGACATTTGACCTTGAACAAAACAAAAACCACTCTGCCTTCAATGCCATATTGGGAGCTCCCCACATTGAACATACATTGCCGAGGCTGGGGTAGTGTTGTTTGGTGCGGTCTGCACCACTTCATTTGTAGTCCCATTTACAGAGCCATGAAACACCTGATTGTTTTTAGCAAAACATAACGGGCAGCTAGCGGGCCGTTAGCTGTTCGCTGATTTTGACAAAAAGTGTATTTTTTCAGTCACTGACTTTACCTTTAATTCATCCTAAATTTTGTTTAGAATGAAGGCACTGACACACATACACTTGTCGTGTATACACATGCATGCACACACCCAAATACACACCCACATACACACACCCACACACACACCAACCATATAAGATCAGTCTTGATAACATCGCCACTTGAAGATGAAGGCTTACCCACAATTTGAGAAAATTGCACATTTTCGGAGTCTAATCTGGATGATATGGCCACTTCACAGATCACAATAATTGCAAAGTAACGCTCCACGCAAATTAGGCTGTAGAATTGAAAACAAATATTCCCCTCCCGGGTCCACTACAATAAGCGATGCTTTACTCGACTTGACATTTGGACCTGCTTGTTTGTAGAACCCAAACAACTACAGCTACAAATGTATTATTATTGTTTTTAACATTTTTTGTTGATTATAGTGGATTCATATATTAATAAAGTGGAGTCATAACTTTCAAGATAATGCAATTTTTGTCAAATTCGGCAAATGGTCACCTGGTCTGTTAGCTGCAGTACAGTGTGCATTGCGCTACACAACACTATCCTAGCTTTGACATGTCCAATGTGGGGAGCGGAGCTTATGAGGAAGTACTCTATGGCTTTTGAAGGCAGAGGTGTTTTTGTTTTGATTGAGTTGCCTGACTCCACCTTTAAGTTAGTCCGTTTTAGCTTTAATTTCAATATGGGTGAGAGAAAGTTGAGACTTGTGGAACCTTGTTTTCAAAGGAGGGATCCGATGAATGGATGATGCTTGCAGGCAAGGCACAATATGCTAAATGGCTGTAGAGGAGCCGACCCATTAGACCGACTATTATTCAAAAATAGACAGGTTAGTTCCACCTTAGTCAGCCAAAACAGAATGGTAGACGGGAAATTGAAAAAATGAATAAAGTTCTTGGTGTTAGGGATAGGATACATTTCATAGTTTGGGCTCACCATGCTCCAGTGAGTGAAAGGCAAAGTGATTTCAGATTTGAACATACTCTGTATACTTGATAGGAGATTAAGGGATTCATCACCATATCAATGGAAAGGCATCTTCTACAAGATATAATCTGCAGAGAAATACCTTCCCACACACACTTAACATCGTAATGTCAAGTTAAATTGTTGCTTAAAGCTTTTACGCCTCTGCACAGTTTATGCACAAGACACGTTTTTTGAGTGATTAAAGTCATCTCCCATCATGCTGCATGTGCTAAAATGCAGATAAATTCAACAAGGCGACATAATTTGGTTGCCAATTAAAGCGGTGCTAGCTGCAAAACCGCCGCTGTGCCAAAGACGACCAGCCAATAACCTGTCATCCATGGCTTAATTGAACTCCAACCAAGAGCGCCAAAAACAGAGGTTCCCATTTATAATTGGTCTGGAAGACTTTTTGGCCCACCTGTCCCCCCCATTTCTGTTTGTTATTGTGTGTGTGTGTGTTTGTCTACACTCTGTTTCCTTTTTCCTGAGACTTCCTAGCCAAAGCGACAATGCAGCTTAATGCCACAACACTAACAGTGTTGACCCGTACTAAACATGTTTCCTATGTTGGTTGCTATAGAAGCACGTTTGCGTTTTTTATTATTATTATTTTTACAAGGATCAGGTAGGGGTAGGCATCTAGCTCAAAGATGCCTACAGGTAGAGTAGGTGCTCAAACCCATCAAGACTATCTGGCAGGGAGTTCAGCAACTTCACTATCCTACCGGAGCTGGAGGCAAAATTGAACACTAACTAATTAGATATATCTCTACACTTGTATTGTTTTATTTTATGGATTTATGAAATATTGTAATTCATACAGAAATATGGATTGGTATTGATTCTTGTTCAATCAGACACTTTTATTATTTTATTCATGCTATGACATGGTAATTGTCATGACTCTGTCTCTCCTGGATACAACATTGCTCTAGTTATATATGGTGAATATTGGATATTGGCTAGTCTTAATGAGCATCTCTTCAGAGTGGAGCGAACCTTCATATAATTAGGGTTTCCAGGCTATACTCTCAGCGAACATTGATCTGAGAGCAAAAGTTGCAGAGAGCCAAAATAGTCATTTTAAGCCTGTATTACAAAGAAAAGAAAATTGTACATTTTGGACTTGATTGTTTGTTGCTGGGGAGTTTATTTTGGACACAGAATTTATTCTATCTGCAACTGAGGTAACATTACTTTTTTTTTATCAAGCTGCATCGAACCAGACTAACAACAAAATGATGGACGCTCAATGTGCAATTACACATATTTTTGCTGCTAACTATTATAGTTTTATATCAGAGAGTCTATTCTGGACATCCCTAATTCATTTTCTAGGTTTGATTTTAGTGTGGTAATGTAAATTATGGACATGTGACCATCTGTCCATCTCCATAGTAAAATGACCGGCTCAACCCAAACCAATCAGGGCTTCAGCTTTCATACAGCCTAGTCCAGAAAATGATGGCAATGGAGGCCATTTGTCGGTAACCTTATGGCCTCTAAACTGAGTTTGGCTCATAGTCCTTGTGGGCAGAGGAAATACTCAATAAGTACAAAGGGCCTCACTCATTTCATCTCTTCTCTTTGGCGAGAAAGAGTAGACACCAACCAAGGGGTTAAAATAAGATGGGAGCGGACTGGGTGAGCCGTCAGAACTGACGGGGCTTTGTTGTGTCAGAATCCGTAGCAGAATTATCCTCATGTAATATTTTAATGACGCGATGTGATCTCGCCTTGCCTTTGACCCATTATCAAAGCAGTTTGTCTAGCGTGGTGCTTTATGACATTAGGTGTGTCGAGGAGAGATGGAGGCAGCAGCTATACCCTCTCCCCCTAAAATAAAACATGGTTTACATAGGTATATTGCCTGGTAAGTAGCCTGGGACCGGTATAGACAGGATTTATGTTAGCAGGTTATTTAGCAGCTGCAAGATGTAGAAGGCTCATAGCTTGTGAGCTAATGATGTGTGTTGACGTTTGGTGAACTGGGCAAAGGGAAGCGTGCCAGTATCCAGTTGGAAAGTGCCAGTTTTCTTCACAAGTGTCAGCTTGCTGAACAGTTATGCGTCAGCCTCCAGCACTTCATCCTCATCCCACTTTTAGCTAGCTGTTACAAAGAGCATTTTAGATGCAGTGAAATAGTCAGACTTAAAATGGCAAGTGAAAATGACCCGGTGAGTCATTAGAGCGACACAGACCTAAGTACCACAATAACAATAACAATTGGTATGGTTTTGGACAGAACTGATCGGTATAGTTTGGGAAGGTCTGAAAAATTAGGCGGTGGTTTAAAAGCCAGAAAACATCCATTCCACACAATTCACGATGGGTTTTGATGCAGACAAGTCTGCCATGCCACAGGCTACCACTGTCTGCCTCCTTAATTCACTTAGGTCTGCCTCAAAGCATTTAAAGCCTAAGTTTCCCATAGTCTGACATTTAGATTAGCCCAAGCATTTGCTGTCCTCTAGAAAGGTCTGTATGAAGGTCCGCTATTACGTTTGATAGCTTGCTTATTTATTTATTTATTCATTTATTTACATCATGTGATCTATATCAATTTGCTGCAAGATTCATTCATGGCCTACATACCAGAGAAGATGTCTTCACGTATTATTTCTAAGTGTTTGAAGAGAGATGGCTAACCCGAGATAGATAAAGGAAGTGTATTACTTTTTTTCTTGATTTAGTTTAATTTAAACACATGTTCTGAGGCATGCTTATCACAAACAAAACATATTTCTAGATATTAGCTTTTGTTATGTTACGTTAATTATATTTTGTTAATATAGCATGTAATAATGTGAGTTGGTACAAATTAACATTACAAACATACTAATGTATACAGACATGCACAGATATACTGTATTTATGTGAACACGTGAAGTCATAGGATGTGAAGTACTGCATACTTGTCTTTTAGTTGTTTCCCATGTCTGGACTTTCTTTAATTTTGCTAATTGTCCTGTTCTACTTGAACAAGCAGGAATGAAGCCTGATTTCCCTTTGCAATATTTCATCACCAGAGAGTACAGAGTAATTTGTGTCTATTAGAAAAAAAAACCTATTTAAACATAATTTCAGTGTCTCCTCTGTAATTTTACGCAACTGCATGCTTGAGAAATAATTTGATATTTCATATTTATGTTGTCTCTAATTTAGATTGTGGTGCACAACATTTGTTATTATGTATTCTTCATTCAGATAACAAATAAATATATTTATTTCTAGGATTACATTTATTTGAATTAATTCAGTGTTGATTATATTCTTTTTATTATTTATTTTTATTCAGTATTGATATTACACATTATTAAAGCGGGAGGACATTTGATTCCTTGCATTCTGGTGAATTTGTAAGATTTTGCTGCAGGGGTAAATGAAGCACAAACGCCATTGAATAGTAAGAGACATTATAAATGTCTAGACAATAGACATGGGCATGCTTCTTTTCCATTGCATGAGTATGCTCGGCACGGTCAGCGAAGCGCGGTTGAACGTTGCATTTCCATTACAACCGGGATTCCCACTTTACTGATGACGCCTTATCTTGAGTCTATCATGCTTAAAAGGAGTGCCCTCTTTAACGCACATTAGATTGATTTATTATTGCACTGACCAACTGGCAGCGATTTGTCAACATGGATTTTCAGGCTACTAGGTAATATTTTACTTGCAATTGTAATGCGCGGACGACTTGTGACTATGTCTGACTACAGACATAGGCATAGACAGAGACAGACATATAGGCGTTAGTTCTATACTGATAAAATGCACTGCCTATTTATTACACATTGATTATTTACATTTATTATAGACAAAGAAAATGATTAGATGTTTGCATTTTTCTTTTAGTAGACGCATTATTATAATATGTCTGGGGAATTTTCATACACGCCGTCACCGGTGTTATGTGCCTACTGGTTTCCAAGATAACTGGTTCTCAATCGCATTCATGTGGTGTGCGCGCTAGTTTTTACTTAACCGCAGCACACCTCTGGCAGCAGATTTGTCTAAATTATACAAATATTAACAATACGTTTTCATTCGTCACCTCATTATTACATGTCGCAAATAGGTTTTATATTAATGAGAACTACATCACAACTCTCTACAACTCCTAGAATTATTAAAAATATTAGTTTCGAAAAGCTAATTTGTTTAAAGTGAGTCTCGATCACGTTAAAATAAAACAACACAAATAACTTTAACCTTAGGCCAACGTATCCGATACAGAGCATTTGGCCAGTCTAATGTTAATCACTGGTCAATAGACGTCGTGACATTTTGTTTTGAATTGCCAGTGTATGTGTTAATTATGTTCCCATTGACAGAGCACCAGATATGTACACCAGAACACCGAATATGTCTTTCAGGATGTTTGCTGAATTTGGCACAAAGAAAATGAGTTTATTTTTAGCTTACGATAGCTGATTATACATTTGTAAGTTAGTTTCAGTGGTAATTTCACGTTATTTAAATCATGACCATTATACTATTGCACCTTACATTATAGTGGGATAGCCGTAGTACGGTATAAACACTTGCAAGTGTGTGTATGTGTGTGTTTGTGTGGGTGTCTGCCAAGCATCAAAGCAGTTTCATTGCATTGCCAGGCATTATTCCGTAACATGCCCTTGGTGCGGATTCAAAGGCACCGCCGCGTTACGAGGCAGATGAGACGCGACGGGCCCGGTGGCATCTTAAACACAAAGCGCTTCTGGAAAATGAAACACCTTTTCATAAACAATATTGAATCAGACACCAGAGTGGAGGCAAGGAAGCCTAGAGGAAGGCAGGGAGGAGCAGGGGCCCAGAAGAGTTCCAGCTATATGGCCCTGGTCATTTACGCTAGAGAGAGCACAGAGAGGGCACGGGTGAGAATGAGCTTGGAAAGACTAACTGAACAAGACTGATAGGGGATGGATAGGCAGGCAGACAAGCAGGCATTCATTGGAGGGCGGCATGAAAGGTTTGTAACGACAAGGCAGGCAGGTTGTAGGACGGGGGCACAGAGTGGTCTGGTGTGTTTAAATAGCACTCCAATAGAATAGTCTTTATTTGGAGATTTGTTCTGTGCTTTTAACTCATTAACCCAGCCCTTCCATCCACACACATATGCACACGCACGCACATGCATATGCTGGAGAAGCTAGAGCAGTAGTCAGTTGCAGTGTAACCCAAATCCCATTTTCGGTGGGGAAAGGGGGGTGGGGGTTGAGTGCCTTGCTCAAGGTCATAACTGGCACACTACAAAGTTCCCCAAGTCCATATCGTTTGTGACCCTGAGACCAAGACAATTTGCACCAATGGGATCTACAAAAAAAACATTCCATATCAATTTTTTAGATCTTTTGGCAAGATTTACAGGATTAATTTTGTCATACGGCGAAATGGAAAACACACAATAATGTTCTAGTGTGCTCATTTTTGTTGAAGCTGCATTTTTCCATTATACAGCTCAACGAACTGTATCTTTACACAATGATCTTTATGTATTCCAGTCTGAAAATAATTGCAACTCTGAATAATGAACGGCAACAACACCTTAACACAAGTTTATTTAAAGATCCAGCGTTAACACTCTAATAACACTATTCAAGCATGCATGCCATGTATTGTAGTGACCAGGTGTGGCTGATTTAGCTGGCCTGGGACATATGGTTGGCAGAGCCGATGGTCCTCGTATAATATATGAAGAGTATCTTGGACAACAACGCCATAAAGACTGCAGAAAGGCCTTTGTCGGAGGGATAACAAATAGGTTGTTTAAACCCAGACTAGGCACCCATGGCGCTGCAAAGGTCTCTTTGGCTGCACTGCAGAGCCCATTGAATACCTGATTGACTGCCTTTCACGTCCCATGTTGTGTGCATGGGCGTTCGCTCTTGAGTGTTTGTGTGTGTCCTTGCCCCCGTGTGTTTTTGCACTAGTGTTTTAGCATCTTTTTTTTAAACTTGTTATCTGCCTTGCTGAATACATTTCCACATTATTGTAAATGCAAGGTTTCATGTTGTGGCCCGGCTCTAGGCTGATATTTCTACGAGCGAGGAAACAGTATTGTGTCAAGAGATATTATTGTCTTGGCGTCTTTGTTGCCAAAATGATGAACTGCAGTGGAAATTGAAGGTTGAGGCCTTTCGGAATATAATGACCCTTTTATCAGCAAGTGTGGGCTGTAAATGTGAGCCCATAGATGCATTCACTTATTTGATGACATATATTTATATTTTTGGGCCTCTGTGTATTCAGGTACTGTGTGATTGTCCTTGAGTTTGCACCAAAAAAAACACACACCCATTAATAAGGCAAACCAGTGCAGTTTGAGACATAACAGCACATTTTGATACACAGTGCTGTGCCAAAGACCTCTGACGGAATTGAAGCTATGTTCATTTCTGTGAAGATAGAGTAAATACTAAATCCCATGTAGTGTGGACTTGTGAAAAATGTGTTCAAGTTTCTTAGGATTTTCCATACAGTAACTCTCCTATTGATGTTGGCTGCTTTCCGTTCTCTTCTGGGAGAGCCCACAACATTGTAATTATGCTGAGGTTTTGACTCTGAGGTGGCCAATGTACTATGGTAAGAGCTCTCCAACAGCATGCCGGAACAGATGTAGGCCTACATATTTCCAACATTGCTGGTAGAACAGTCCCATGGCATTGCTATGGCAGTGTGTTTGTCAGAAGAATGTACAGACGTACCCACCTCTGCATTTGAAATGCTGCCGTTTGTGACTTCATGATGGTACAGTAGTTGCTATTCCATACATTGTGGTCTAGCAAACTGTCTTTTTAAGCCCATTGCTCACATGAGAATAGCATATCTTCTCTCCCAATGTAATCAAGCCCTCCCCAACAAAGTTTTTCACAGATGCTTGTTTTTCTAATCCTGCTCTCTGAAATTTTGAAAGCATTATTTTTCGACCGTAGCATCCACCACAGGAGTTGGCCATATAGCCATGATTGTGTAAACAACAAATGCAACCTCATGAACATCAGACTTGGGAGGCAAAAGCCTATTTCCCTGTATGATCAACATGTACAGTATTTCCAATGCTGATTGATTCATCCATCTTACAACTACAGTTGACAGATGAACATGCCAGCATAACATAAGGCCTAATATTTCTGCTGGTTCAGAGAACATTACATTTCGCTTACTGAGAACAAACCAACCCACGATTCATCACTGGTAAACCGTAATCGTCAGTCATGGTAAAAGTGCATCGGTCAACATCAGAGCCATGATGTCAATGGGCTAGAGGGCTTTTTGCTGCGCTCAGTATTTATTATGAAGGATGGAGGATGCCATGTCGCTTGAGTTCCACCTAATTCTCTCTCTCGCTCTCTCTCCCTTTCTCAATTAAATTTAAATTCAAATCACTTTATTAGCATGACGTATACAATATACGTAAAATACAATAAATAATACAAAAATAACTAATGTGAAACTATGGAGCATAATAACATAACATAGTTATAACAAGTGCAGATGAAACCTAAGTTAAGGTATTGATTAGGAACAAGGAAAATAAATACAATAAAAGATCAGCTACATATTGGTATTTTAGGAAGATAGCAGGCATTACACACTCTCTCTCTCTCTCTCTCTCTCCTACAGAATGGTGGTGTCTCTGAGCGTTGCTGTCAATCTTCACTCAGCCATCACACCTCTTCTCGTGTTACCTATTTCATTCCGACTTGCTCAGATTCCCTGCTGCTGGAAAACGTTTACTGGAAGAAAAAAAAAGAAAGGAAAAAAAAAGCTGCACTCATTCGGTTTCATGTTCCATGGCATTCATCAGTTAAGTGTGTAGATGTATAGTGTGCACATAGCACATACTGTAGTAATGCCCTATACTGATCTTCTAGCAGATACAAGTTAGCTCGTGGCTCACTGATATAGACTGATATGGAAAGCTGGCGCTTGCAGTAAGATGCTCAGGCAGACTGAACGATATGCAGGTGAGGAAGCATTCCAGGTAGTGGCAGGCAGACAGGCAGACAGGCAGACAGACAGGTGGTAACTATCTAATAGAGCCTCAGACCGGAAACACACACACACACACACACTATAAAAGGGACGTTCAAACAGAGAGACAGCTGAGATGACCAGGCAGATACACAGAAGCAGCATGTCTCTATTCTGCTGTGAAGGTGGTGAAAATAATGAAGAGGTCACCGGGCATATACGTGTGTGTGATGCGTGGTGCTTGTGAATCATGGATTTTGCTTCCATTTTCTATTATATCTATGATATGACACACCACACAATATGTCAGCTATTCTAAAGCTGGGGTTTGCAGTGTAGCGTGACATGCATACTTTATAGGGGGCCCACAGAAAGTCTTAATCGTTCTGTTTTGTAAACAATATTTTTTTTTTTTCTACAGCCGTCAGCAGTTAAGCAGAGAGGACTTTCACTCTCTCGCCTTCTATTGTCTGGACATACTGTGTTTTCTCACGAGCCTTGTTTGAATTCCCCCCCCCCTCCCGCTGTCCTGCCACCGTTTGATGCTCACAGCTCCATTATGGAGTGATGGAATCTGTCGACGGTTGATACAGTGCGTCGGACTGATAGTATTTTAATAGACTGTGACAGAGGCCCGCCGTATAGACGCTGTTTGTTCAGCGGGGCAGTTTGTCATTTCTATGACACGTCCTCTGTTTGAAGAGCCGTACATTGAACAGTTCATAGCTACAGTAGCTGCTAAATACAAAACCAATTTGCATTCCTCTTACTGATTATATTATGCCATTTGGAGTATAGGCTAACTGAAGTGAAGAGTTGTGGTTGGAAATGCAAAGCCTTGCCAACTCGTACAGCAGCAAGACATTCTTTGACAAAGGCAGCAGGGGCCCTTTTTGCGTTGGCTGTGTTTTTGTGTTGATTAGACCTACAGAGGATTCGGTTTGTTGGCGCTACATAACATGGTCCTTGGCAGGCCTGTCTTAATGCGCCGACAGACCTTGTAAGCCCGCAGACATTTGTATTACTTGAGAATCTAATCTCTCCTTTTCACTCCCCGGTTATTTCTGTTCTGTGGTGTCCACTGATACATTTCCGCACACAGCACCTGGCTGTTTCGAAGACAATATATTTGTCTTTGAGCGCTGCTACAAGGTTTCTGACATTTTGTCTAATTGATAGTTTTGCAGTGATAATGTATTGACTGCACTGTACATATTGTGTACTGTACAGTAACAAACACATTCCTTTCAAGGCGTTTTCACACGTGAACGTCCGGTCCAAGGTTCATGTTTTTGTTACATTGTACACATTTGATCCCGTGGTTTTGCATTGCATTTTGCAGGTGCATTAGAGCTTCGCATGATGACGTACCTATGTCCGTGCGTCTTACGTCAGTGTGTTGTCAATTTGGCAGGCAGACTATTTCGAATGCAATGAATGCAGAAGAATGAGCTTTCCAGCCTTCTGTTCAATGTCAGTTATAGGCTGAAAATGTATCAGCACAGCAAAAAGGGAGTGGGCTTTGGGACAGTTGTGATTTGCAGATTATGGAAGTAACAGGCATAAAATGGCACCCAAAGATCAACATTATGAGTGAGTATTGGACATTTGCTTCTTATTTTAGGTTATCGCAGACACATCTTTCACACTTGCCATTTTGGTTTAGACAAAACTGAAAAGTCTGAAAGTCCGGACCAAAAAGCGCCCTAAATCTCAGTGCTTTTCTCTGGCTCAAAATAAGACCACGTAAATAATTGAATGAGTGGAGACCTTTGTCTGAAGTATCAGATATAATTGCGTCCCTTGTTTCCTCTGTATCACTTTATGCATAAACAATTGGTTTAACTTTGGCTGAATATATTTCTGATACTCAGGAGAAAATTTGTGAATTAATAAACATTTTCTGGTAGTCAGCTTATCTGTTAGATGATTTGACATTATGCATTATTACATTTCATAATGCTTCGCTCAGTACTATGTAAAGATGCTTTGAACTGTTACATTTTGGTTAGCTCACATTTTTCCATGTCTAAATGTGACATTTTACATGTCCTAAAACGGTGCAAAGGTCCAGGCATTAGCTTGTTAAAATGCACGCCTGCACGTGGAACACACACGACAATTGAATTGATGCATATCAATGGTGTAGTGAAGCGAACATTAAGGTTATGGCATTGTCACATTTTCATTTTAAAATAGAGTCAAGTTGTTATATGGTCCCACTTTTATATTTTATTTTCCTGCTTTCATTAAGAGACGTGGTCTGATGAACTGATCTGACCCACCCAAAGTCCCAACTGCACGCTTGGCAGGGTGGTGCGATGCTATCGCGCTCTAATCTGTATCTCTCTTTTCTCCCCACAGTATGAATTCAAAGTGAAGAATATTAAGAAGAAGAAGGTCAGCATTATGGTGTCGGTGGATGGTGTCAAAGTAAGCCTGAGGAAGAAGAAAAAGGTGAGTCAGCATTGAGGGGACATATTAAAAAAGTATTGTAAACACCACAAGTCACCTAAGGGCCTTATGTACTAACATGTTAGGCCGCTTTCAGACGTAACCTCTTTTTGGAAGCTGTCGGACTCTTTTTTACATAATAACCCTATGGAGCGGACCGTGTTTTTAAAAGCGGCATAGTCGTTAAATTAAACACTGCCACGGATGCTTTTTTCAGCAGCTCTGGGCTTCTTTTTCAGTTGAGAAAATTTCAAAATTTCAAGAAAACGCCCATCCGCTTTTCTGACAGTTAAGCGGTGGCAAGGCTATGGAGTTACCACCTTTTTATTTTTAGCTATATGGACATGCAGTCTCAGCGCAGGTATTAGCTCCTAAATCAATAAAGTAATAATTACTTTATTATTACTTTATTGATCTACAACCAGGAGCTAATACCTGCACTGAGACTGCATGCCCATATAGCTAAAAATAAACCGGTGGTAACTCCGTAGCCTTGTCGTAACAGTCAATGACCGAAGTCTTCATCCTAAAATGCCAAAGGCTTTCTAACGCATCGAAAATTGACGAGAAAGGCTATTGACCAAGCTGCAATATTTGACGAGCTGGGAATGAGAAAGTGTGATATATATATTAATATATATACTGTATATATATGTATATATATACTGTATATATATGTATATATATACTGTATATATATGTGTGTGTGTGTATTTTAAATACTAAATATTCAGTTGTTGAAAAGCATTTATTTTGAGACATTTTAAGGTGGGTGACATGTGGGATAAATTTGATGCCATCATCATTTTGTGGGCAGTGGTCAAATAGCTAATAAAGGACATGGGGCCAGAACAATTTAATTATATTTTGTTAACCAACTCTTAACAATATGATACGTCATGTTCTTCTTCAGCTGACGTTTTCGCTCAGCGGTGGCGTTTGAGCTGTGTCATTTCCCGGTGTTGCGAAAGAGGTCAGATTAATTTCCTGAATCCTGTATGCCTCAGCCTGGCTGTTGTTGAAAGAGATGATGACTCCTCGTCGTAAATAGACCACAGCAGGCAACAGGAAGGTTTTAGAGGATAGAAAAGGAGGAAAAAAGAGGGAGGGAAAAGTGCAGGAAATTAGAAGAAACGTGGCGTTGGGAGGAGACAGGAGATTGGAACCAAATTACAGAAACCGTTGCAATACTTGAAATGCAGTTACTGTACAGATGCTTTATCATCTGAACCATCCTAATTATTTTTAAGCAGCAAAAATAAAAATGTGCAATTAAATCCTTTTTACCTGTTTAATTACTATACAATATTAAGGAGCAAATACTAGGGGTTAGGGATCTTGCTCTAGGATGCTTAGCAAGTGACTTTGCTAGAAGGAAATAGTCCAAAATGTGCACGTTACTTTGAAAAATAACATTCCCCAACACTGGTTCCGTCAAGAGGGAAAGAGCTGAAGAAAGCAGCCAGACTTGTTTCTGTTCGTGAGGCTGACAGCTCTAATGTAGAGAGACAGAACAGACAGCTGTATGGCTGTGAAACGCAGAGGTTCTGACAGGAGACAAACAGTGAGAGGTAGAGAAGGCGAGGTCCTTTTTGTAGTCCTGTCTGTGTTCTTTAACCTCTTATCTGAATGTATCCATCCTGCCAATAAACCCATTAACTTAGCTCTAAAACTGAGTCAGTATGGTTTAGCTGTGAAGAGACAGCAGTGTGAATGTACATGTATGTACATTACTTTAAATATCTATGAAAATGTAAAAAATACATGCCATCAATTAATTTGATTGGGATTAAGTTGCAATCCTGTAATACAATCTCAAAAGACTGTTATCCTGAATGTTCTCTATATGCGTAGGGTCATTTCAGTAAATGGGAAATGTACTGTATTTACATAGCGCTTTTCTAACCTTCTGGCCGCTCAAAGCGCTGTGCGGTATAATAGCTTCACATTCATCCATTCACAGACCATTGCTGCCATGCAAGGTGCGACCAACCACCGGGAGCAGCTAGGGTTAGGTGTCTTGCTCAAGGACACCTTGACACTTGGTGAGGAGTTAGCCGGGATAGAATCGGCGACTTCTGGATCCCCTGTCGCCCCGCTCTACCCCAGTAGACAGTCAAGCTAAAGTTACTGGCAAATGTGGAGAGATCTTAAATCCAATATTTGGTGTGTGTGTTGACATACATGTCTAATAGCATCTAGGCTAGGGCCAGAGACATACCAGGTTAAATTAGTCTCATTACAACAAGCCTTAATTGAGTTGTCCAAATGGTCTGCGGAGAGAAGGCAGATTCTGTTCATTACACCCATTAGGCCAATAAATGTCTGTGAGTGTGTGTGTTAGCGCATGCCCAACTGTGCAGATTTGATCTTCATTCAGCCTTCAACTTTGTTTCTCACAGAAACAAAAGGAAAAACAACAACTCCCTTAGTGCTTCATCTGAATAAGCGCCCCATTACATCGTCTTATTAGGCACTCCACACCATCTGAGGCTGGCTCTCGCATTCACTGATGAGACCAAACGAGCGCGCGAGTGATGCTGAGCTTCCATCTGGTTTCTTCTCTTGTTTCGGCTCCGCCGGTCACGAAGCTGAAATGTCAGCGAGACCGCCACAAAAATCCATTCATATCCCTATGTGTGGCAGAGCCGAGTGGGTGAGGGGGCGCGTAGATAGGGCTGATTGTGACAAAGGAGCGGTGCAAATTGATTGAGAAAGAATCTGCTCGTTTGCGCTTCATGTGTTGGACGCTGGGATTTTTTACATTGAAATAAAGGTCAGCCTCATCAGATAAGACTGGTGGGGAGAGAGAGAAGCCCTTTGGTGTCAAAACCGGCCTTAAATTAAATTGACCTTTCCCAAGTCCCGCCCCTTTTTGCATGCCCTCCAATAACAGTTGAGCATTCTTGACGGAACATTCCGTCAACTGTCTGTGTTGCCGTAATAGCTTTCTATGGTGTTTTGTCCTACCTAGTTACAGTAACTAGGTAGGACAAGTGAAAGGGGCGGGGCTATGGGAAAGGTCAATTGTGTTATTTTCTGGCCACCATAAAATTGTATGATCATCAAATAGTTTTTATTACAGTAGTCTCATTGTAACCTGACACAACATATATATGTTTCTGTTAAGAGACACATCCATCTGGGGAGCTGTCCATTGAATCTGTTTCCAAAGGGCAGGCGCTTAAAAACGAAATACTTTGCAAGTTTGCATGTAATTGGACGAACCTGTGAACTAGTACAGCCTGTTGTTATCCAGTCTTGCTGTAGAAAAGTCGAGAGAAGCGTGATAACATATTTTACATTGAGAAAAAGCATTTGGTCTGATGGTAAATTGAGTGTGTATCATCTAGGCGTCTTCCACTCAAGTTGTTTTACGACACACCTAAACCACGCCTGTAGCTAACAGGACGACGCTAATTGGTAACGCACAAGGTTTACACAACGATTTCCAAGCTCTCGCAGCAAAGTCCATCTGACGCTCGCGAGGTCAGGATGGTTCTGCCAGGCTAGTCTACTTGGCCCCTATGTGTTCAAAAGATGGAATAGGCTAATGTGACTAAACAATTATCTGTTTGTTTCTACAGAAGAAGGAGTGGACGTGGGACGAGAGCAAGATGATGGTAATGCAGGATCCGATTTACAGGTAAACTTGCCTGTGATGTGATCTGTACTGAAACAAACATCTGCCTCACTGTCTTAGACAGACATACAGTGTGTAGTGACACACTTGGACAGCAAGACTTACCTTGGACATACTTTTGTAGCTATAGATATGAGATAGTCCACCTTGTTTAGGAATTAACTAGGGCTGGCCCCAAATATTCGATTATTCGGGTATTCGTTTGTTGGGTATGTATTCGATTTCAATATTGGGATTC
>JAODLL010020940.1:0-25921 GCA_026546735.1 Forbesichthys agassizii | reverse complement strand
GTGTGTGTCCTGCTACAGTACATTCTGTGTGTGTGTGTGTGTGTGTGTGTGTGTCCTGCTACAGTACATTCTGTGTGTGTCCTGCTACAGTACATTCTGTGTGTGTGTGTGTGTGTGTCCTGCTACAGTACATTCTGTGTGTGTGTCCTGCTACAGTACATTCTGTGTGTGTGTGTGTGGGTGTGTGTCCTGCTACAGTACATTCTGTGTGTGTGTGTGTGTGTCCTGCTACAGTACATTCTGTGTGTGTGTCTTGAGGACGTGCTTTGATGAGGCTGACCGACAGGAAGCTGGAGCGGATGGGGATCATGCAGGAGACTCAGAGGCAGCACGTCCTCCAGCAGGTCCTGCAGCTTAGGGTCAGGGAGGAGGTCCGGACCCTTCAGCTCCTCACACAAGGTAAGTGCTCACGTTAATGGTGATCATATCTGATTTTACCTGCAGTATGTAAGGTAATGACACATGTTAATGTTTACCTTACATACTGTAGATAAGATAAAGACACATGTTAATGTTTACCTTACATACTGTAGATAAGATAAAGACACATGTTAATCATGATCTTATATACAGTATATAACGTAAAGACACGTTAATCATGATCTTATATACAGTATATAAGGCACATTTATTTACTACAGTGAGTGTGGTGGTCTTTCATTTCAGAATATCTTATTTATTATTTATATTTATTATATTGTCTTATTCTATATATCTATCTATGAACATAATTGCATACAATAAAATAATACAGATAATATAATATTTATCTCTCTCTATCGCTCTCTCTCGCTCTTTGAGTTTTTTACGGTATAAATCTTCCTGTCCATTCATAGCCGTTCTATCTAACTGATATTGGCAACATCAATCTATTGAATATTTTCAGTAATTTATGAATCTAATAAAGAACCCAGTGTCACGGATATTGTGTCTGTGAACATGCAATACGGTATAATCTCTATTTTTAGAATCACCAGGGTTAGCAAACAGTGCCAGGGAAAGAAAAGAAAAGATATAACGTCTAAGAGCGAACAGCAGTGGAATCAATCTTTTTGAGTAATTCCAGCATGGGAAGTCCAAGCGACAATGTATGGTCCAGGAGGAAATTGGCGACTTGATGCACTTTTTCGAAAAGATTAGTTTTCACCTGATGACGGATGGCTGGGCAGGGCTACGGGTTCCGGATCATTCCACCGCTGGAGACCCAGGCAGGACAAAAGAGCAGAACGAGGGGAGCAATGACTAGGCCGGTGTGGAGAAAAGGGAGCCCTGAAAGAGCTGGCATGTAAGGCTAGAACATGGCCTGGAGGTATGGGGGTGTACTTCCCTTTACACTGTACCTCTCGCCAGTACCGGGGCACTGGCCACCCTTGTTCAACAATGTGGAGCTCCATAGCTGCCCTTTTTTGGTTAGGATACTGCTCAAGGCTGCTGTGAATATTATGCTTTCTGGAAGGTTCCAGTGATAACTATGTACATCACTAAAGAGATGGTGTGTAAAAGCATAGTGTGTTGAGACCATTGTGGCTTTTGCAATCGCCACTATTTCTCACGCGTAGGATTTCTCAAGTTAAAATCAGATACTGTAGGTCGTCTGAAATATCTTTCTCGTCCCCAAAAAATATAATGGGACATATAGCAGGGTGAATGTGTAGGCCATACATGTTTGTTAAGCGCATATGGACAAGATTGTATGACGCCTCAGTGTGCACACATCGTTTGACATAATGCACCTGTAAGATCCTTTTAAACAAATGGCAGAACACAATGCCTCAAGGTTAAATCAGATTAAATACTAGTTTTACTAGGCTAGTAAAATCTATTATCATAATGTGATTTCAGAAATTGTCAAATCTCCTGCTTGGGCAGGGTAGTAGTGTACTGTAAATACTGTACATGAATAATAGTTTAGCATAATTAGTACTTTATCTACAATTAGCTGAAAGCAACTACTTTTAGCAAAACCACATAACATTCCATTTCCTTTTTATATAGTTTTTAGGGAGCCAATTTTTGCTTGGCCATTAATGTTAGTTGTGTCAACAATTGTGACATCCCAAAAGAGCAATATGAGTTTTTCTCACATTGGCCTTGTGACAAGCCTCCTTTCAGACAGTCTAATCCAAAAGTGTCTCGGCCTGTGATTGAGTTGTGAGATCTGGCCTGACTCAAGGATCTGACATATTTCACGAAGTCTGTAAAACTGAACCTGAAATACACTGCAGTATCATCCAAGGTTGCCATTTCACCATATGTCATAAAAGTCATATTTCTAAAAGAATTAAATGAAAATAATGCTGTACTGACAGCAGCTTCTATTTCAATTCTGCAAACATCAGTATTGTTTGTTTCACCTATCGTGTACAGTAGTAACCTTGGCGTTATTATAATCCTGAGAGAAAAAAAAGTTTTGTAATACAAGAAAGTCAAACAGTTAACAATAGTTGACATTAAATCTAATGTCAATGGTGAATTTACTTTGAACTTTTTAAAAGTATTAATAGTTTAAGTCTTTCTTTCCCAAGTAACACTATTACCAAATTAAAAACATTTAAAGTAAAATCTGAACCCTGTTTTGAAAGGATTTAAATACTACTTATAGCAACTAAAAGGCCATATTTTTGCTCACACAATAATTTCCACTGCGTTCCCGGCACCCTGCCACTTATCACCATAACACCCAGTTTTTGCGGCTTCCAGACGATATATTTGGGCGTGTCACCCGCCATAATGTATCCTCTATGGCATTCGGTTGCTTGGAATAACTGACAATCTTCCACACACTCAACATCACATAACATCATTCTCATTCATTTGCATGTTTTCCCCCAAAATTCCTTGCGGCTTGAGCCCATTGTCGTCGATACCTTTGGAAGAAATCCACCCTAGCACGTCATAAACCAGCCACCAGGAATAATATCCTTTTGCTGAGATGAGCAGAACACGCTACAGTAAACGGACGGAAAAGAAAGCTGGAGGGAGAGATATTGAGTTGTTGCTGTGCATTCCCTGCTGTCATACTTTGCCTGCACTCTTTTTAATGCCCTTATTCTTCCCTTACCCGCTTGAATCAATGCTGAATTACATCTCCCTGTGCCCATGTCCTCTCACTGGGTGGTCGGCCCACCGGTCTTGGCTGAGTGGGGCCTCCTGCTCAACAGGACATGGGCCCAGTTAGCGAAGCCCGCCTGGGCCTTTGTTGGACGGGGGAGAGAGAGGAGGGAGAGAGGTGAATCTAGTGGGGGAAAAAAGTGAGAGGAAATGATGGGGGGGAAGGGGGGAAGAGAGAGAGAGGGATGTTGTACATTTGGGGGAAAGAGTGGGAGGCTGCCGGAGCGTGTACGTCTGGGCCAGCGCTGTGCTTGGCTCCTCCGTGGAGAGCTTCCAGCGCTGTGCTTGGCTCCTCCGTGGAGAGCTTCCAGCGCTGTGCTTGGCTCCTCTGTGGAGAGCTTCCAGCGCTGTGCTTGGCTCCTCCGTGGAGAGCTTCCTGTGGGAGATTTAAATCGGGAAATGTTGAGAAAAGCGGAGGAGGAGAAAAAATCGCAAGTGAGTCAATTTAAAGTGGTAGTGATTTTTATATAGCATCCTTACCTCAATAGAAGTTCACACGATGATGTAAACAGAGATGAAGTAATGCTTTGGTCATATGAACGCTAATCTACAGGTATACATAGACACGTAGAGCACGTATACTTTTTTCAACCTCCACTGACTTCTGTTGTCTTTAAAACATCATTTGGTTAAAGTAATGGTACATTAATTATTTGTGCATGAATTCATGCATTAAAATTTCACGATGAATAATCTGGAATTGGCATGACTTTCATGCATGACCTCATGCATGTATTAAAGTTACGTGAAAAATCATGGATGAATTCATGCCTGAATTCACGAGAATGAATGTACCATTATTTTAAAGTGTTACCCATATTTTCTGTCTCTAAGACGATTACTGCTAGTAAAGTGGTATCATTCAGTTGTTGTAGAGGTTAATTTAATATATAGGATGTAATATTTAATTTAGTCATATATTATTTTTGAGAATAAGTCTAACAAGTAGTAATATTAATAATAATAATAATAAAAAATTCATTTTATATCAGGACACCTTTCAAAACACTCAATGACATCTTTCATGTATTGCAAATATAAATATGATATATATTGCACCATATATAAATGAAATAAAGCTTTGATGCAAGTAATTTGCATCGAGACAATTTTTTTAACTGAGTTTGTCGATAAATCGTTTCAGCCCTACAGTGTACTGTACAGACATGTTAAGCGGCATGTACAGCACAGCACACGGAGCTTGGAAACTTTCAGAGAAATCTTCTCAGAAAAAAACTGAAACTGCCTAAAACAGTCAAAGCAACAGAGAGAGAGAGAGAGAGAGAGAGAGAGAGAGAGAGAGGCTTTGGGATTGAGAGAGAGAGATTGACAGACAGAGAGAAGAGGGCGGGTGAGAGAGGCGAATGGCAGTGAGAAGATGGAGACGGGGAGAGCTTTGACGAAGTGAGAAGAAGAGGAGGTGAGAAAATGTCTCTATAGAATGAGAGGAGATAAAACAGGCTAGAACAGACAGGATGGTGTTAAAACACTGGTTCTAAAATGGGGGGGGGGGGCACAGTTAACAATACACATAATGGAAGAGAAAACTAACCCAGAACGCATTGGAAAAGCAAAGAATTGGCAACACGGCCTGAAACCAATAATACCTCACCTGAAGTGGGAGGGCACTTTGTGAATTGTGTGTCTTTGAGAGCCTCACAGTCGCCATAGCAAAGAGACTGAAATTGGGAGTTGGTCAGACATGAAGACAGCGGTAGAGCCACGGTGCAGTACATTGGGACGTACAGTAAGCAGGATGGTGGGGGTGGGGGTGGGGGGGCAACAAAGAGAAGGCAGAGCGGGACACAGCGAGGGATAGAGGTGTAATTACTGCAGTGCACCCAGACAGAATAAGCCGGACGGACAGTGATTAACCTTTAAGGCTTGCTGGGCCAGTGGAGGGAAATAATTAGATTTCGCTTAATGCCATGGCGACAGCAAGGAGGAAAAGCTCATCCCTTATCACTTACAGTCAATGGAGGCTAGGAGTTGGACTCTTAATTGACGGTGATACCAAAACAACACCCTCTCAAGTGTCGAGGACATGCGGATTAGAACATATTAGCTTGACACTACAGGGATTTAGCCAAGAGATGATGCTGTACAACAATTGCCACTGAGGTTCAACATCATATGTCTTCTTTACTTGCCGTGCCCCAGAGGTGGAAAAGTACATTGTGTTAGAAAGCTTTTGGCCTTTGGAAATGGGTGGCATGGGTTTTTGGCTCCAAGTTGAAAGCCAATGGGTTTGAGTTTAGCAAGCATGGCATATTTCCCTCTTACACTGTACAATGGAAAAACCCTCATTGTATAGTTAGTCTTTCCATTGAGTTCAGATTTAAAACCAGGCTGGATTGAGTTGGGATTTGTACAAAAACAGAATCAATAATTGTGTAATTTTTTACATATTTACTGGTATCTAATAATGAGGCGACCTCTTTGGATTAACTGCCAAAGGTACTTCATAATGACCTGGCCTAATGTCCAGAAATAACTCCCTTTTTTGTATTACTGTATGTGGTTCAATTCACACCTTTTATGACAATTATAACAGCACTTGGTTGAAAAGTTCATACACATGGTTATGACGGGCATGATAGATTTCCACAGAACCTATAATATTTTCTTAATTGTTTTATTGATTAAATTATTGAAGCACATTTTCCCAAAGTTGATTTGATTGGCCTTACCTGAAAGCAGTCCCCATCTCTCCAGCTGCTAATGTATTAATTCTAATACAACAATTTTTCAACTGTGCCACAATTTACTGCCACATCTCCCGAAATTTGCAAACATTTTATGGCCAGCACTTGGATCACCTTAGATCACTGTGAACTCTGCACCTTTTGTTTCTTGGACAGAAAACGAGGGCCAACATCACATAACACATAATGTGATGTTGAAGACCTCATTTACATTTCTTGGCTTATTGTAATATGCATACATTTCCAGCTGTTAGTCTCTAAGAGAGATGGAGATGCCTATTGTACAAAATAAAACAATCTATTCATAGCTGTGTCCGTGGAAACGAACAAAGATATTTTTTAACACCTGAGACAAGCTGTACAGTATGATGCAGTGTTTTTTGAGGTTAATGTGTTTTCTAAATTCTTTTTTTTTTTTGGTAAACTGTACACAAGTGGATGAGAACAATCCTTAGTAATTATGCATAAACATTACAGCTTTAAACATTATAGTTGTTTGAAAATGTTATTCATCCACCAACAGTTAAGGCCAATGCTAATTTCATTGTGTATACAGTATCTGTGAATTGTATTTTACTGTGAATGTTCAGCAGTATACACACAAATATTGTTACACTAAAAAGTAATTTATCTTCTGTATTCAATTTCATGCTTAGAACCATTTCGAGGGTTCGGAGAACACTACCAACCCAGTAAATATGTCATTATTGCCTTGTAAAATCATCACTCTAAAAGAAACTTGAATTACACAGCTGAAAGAGTTTTATGAAAGTAGTTTTCCAAGTATGTGCTTATCTTTGAATATAGATGCAGCTCACTGTATAAGATTAATTTAGTTTGGGGAAGTGTCCTTTTAAAGTGAGGAAAGGACAATTACTTTGAAAGAAATTACACAAAGATGCTTCAAACGTTAATTTCCTATTTCCACTTCAGCATGGCAACAACTTCAGATATTCATTTCCCAGAATGTACTTTTCCAGCATTTGCAAAGATGATTTTAATTATACATCTGATAATCTCAAACAGAACAATGTACAATGAATTAGTACTGGGTCTTTGTTCATATTTAAATATCCCCCTAATAAAATGCAAAATACTGTATATCCTCATGTCTATCCTCTAGAGCTAGCAAATGGTAAAACCAGCTAGCTTCTATTTGTAGGTGCGTCAGAGAGTCAGGCTATTTGCGTGACTGGTGGAGAAATTGATGGCTCCAGATGAAGTCACCGTACTAGCTCCCATTCACTTATTTGCGCACATTGAAGTGGATTTGTCTAAACTTTGTACCGTTCTTATAATAGATTTATTGTATAGCGGCTGTGCAGAGTAGTTTTCCGGCATCACACAAAACATAAGACGGGGCATGCGCATTAGAATGCAACCAGGAAGAAATCTGGTTTAACCGTTAAAATGGTAGAATTCTTCCGTCAATCGGGTCATGGAACGGGTTATATATACCTGAAATTCCGATCGCATTGGCTGTTTTTCTTCCGATCGTGGTGTATACATGAATAATTTTCTTTCGGGTTGGGCTTTTAACCCAATTCCTTTCAGTTCATGACAGCCATAACCTCGCTCATTAGCACGGTGGGCCTCTGAAGGTTCTTCACACCCATACTTACAATGTAGCTACAGGTGCTGGATGCTAATAATGTTATGAAATACAGCAACCAATCACATCTCCTATTGTGGGAAGAAAAGGCTTCATTTATTTAAGACATGAATTAAGACTGGTCCTCATAATGAACAGACACCCCATAGCTGTTCTGACATTTGTTCAATTGCAAAATGTAGCCCAGGTGTTTGGATTGCTATGAAACAATGGGAAATTGATGTGCATTAGCATGACATTGAAAATAAGGTTTCACCACCTTTTGTTATATAAACGCAAGCTATAATTCCTTTCGACATTAAGAGGCCTCGCCCAGGGTTTAAATTACAGACTTTTACTTCACTGGCAAGGTTTTGACGAGTCCGGCAGGGCGAAAATTTTTGTTTTAAAAATTATAATTTTTTCCCCAGATGGAAAAGGTGCAGAGAAGGAGTTTCATTACCTCAAGGTTACGCGTACTGTAGCACATTCCATGAACAATTCCAAAGTAACATCAGGGAATACACAAATCCAACAATCCCATTCTTTCTTTTCCTCTCTCTCTCTCTCTCTCTCTCTCTCTCTCTCTCTCTCACAAAGACACAAATGCCGACGAGCACAGCTGAGCACGATATCAGCATGTGCCGATGTGCTAATGAGGCTGGGGAGGGGGGGGGTTTCTGCTATATCAAAAGACTAGAGTGAAACACAAGGGAACGAGACAGTGGAAGGAATGCAAGGGAGATGAAGACCGAAAGAGGCGGTGAAGTCATGCAGGTGCAATAGCCGCCCCGCCAGAGCCGCTGACCCTCGCTACAGAAGCGGACGTCTCCTCCGACAGATCCGCTGACATTTGGCCCGCGGCAGCGCTCTCTTGCCTTCAGACAGCGTCTCAGCAGATGTCCGATGTGTTGTCCACACCTAAGGGGACGTTTGCACAGAGCCGGGGCGTAAGCCGGTGCCATAGAGGCTGGCTCTCTGCAGAGTGCAGATGGAGGCAGTAATGTGACCGGATCGGGACGTCGTGCGCCTTTTGTGGCCGGAGCGCCACAAAACGAGCACCTCTGCGAGGATATCGCAGTTTCCACTTTTCATGCCAGAAAATGAACCCGGTGGCTCCATAGTTTACTCCGCCATGCCTCCTTCAATCAGGCAAGCGGTGCACAGGTTAGGTTTCAGCGCGCACGGCCACATTCATCATCAGTACATAGTGAAATGAGAAGCCATTAAAAAGCAATTCCTCCAGCCGCCTGGCAGTTGGGCCGGTTCCACTGTGTCTGCGACCGCCTCCGTGGCCCCTCTGACCGCCTCCGGACAGCCAGGAGCCCAGACTGCACGGCCACATCAGACAGACTCCTAGGCACATGCCTTTTAGCTTTCCCAGCAACCACTTACAGCCTTACCAGCCTGGATCAATTGACCCAGGACACTTACTGTATACTGCATTCAGCCCATTACCCCATAAACATACTATAGCGCTGGCTCCAGCCTTGGTGCGTAATGAAGTAGAGGAGAGGACTCTCGTAGACAGGTTTTTTTTCTTTTTGTTGGTGTTCTGTTGCCGTTGCCACGGCGACACTAATGCAATTTAGAGGCAGCGCGGCTATGGGTTTATGCAGTATCGTGGCCACGGAGTCTTTGCCGTGAAGTGTTAACGCTTTTTATTTTCTTATCTCTTTGTTTTTGTTTGTTTTTTTGATTTAGCTCATTATAGAAACATCCAGCCTCACATCCAATAGTCTCAGAGCACTGGATACATAACAGGTTGGAAATTACTCTCTAGTCAATGTCATCTTTATATTTATTCCCACTTCACTGTCCTTCCTTTGTATAAAAGCAGATTACCACAAGTGTGAGTTTGAAATACAAATGAATGACTGCTGAGAGACGTAAAACATGTCTGGCAGGTAAGCAGGTAAAAACAATGGCGCGTTTGTTCATTGATATATTTACCGGAAGCGAAGCTGAAATATGCAGTTTGAAGATTAGTTCAACATGACTGCGCCGAGAATGTGCCAACGCAGCTGGTTTGATTTGATTTACCATGATACACTAAGCATGCTGGGTAAATAGTTTGTTTTGAATGTCCAAATGTCCAAAACTATTGTCCCATCACATCCATCAGCATTTTATTGTTGTCGCTAATCGAAAGAGATCTTTATTCACGTCTAGCCATTTTCAACGTACAGTGTGTAGAATGCTGGTGGCATGAGACGGGGATAGAGAAAGACCTGGGTGGAGAGATGAAGGACATTTTGAAGGAAATGGGGTGCAACGAGTAGGTTCATAAAAGGAAATGATCTATACCGTATTATGCCTGTGCTGGATTACGGTTTGTGTATGAGGATTTATGGTAGCGCACACTCTATCAGCACCTGAGCATCCATTATTATCTTAACGTGTCTCACCCGGTGATTAATGAGCAGCCGACAATGACTTTGGTTTGATGTAATATTACCAATTAAGTGTCACATGCTCGCTCTCTAAAGTGCCATTCTTTGTAATTGTCTGTTGTCTCAGAGTACGGTAACATTTGTCACATGTTTGCTCCTGTGAATTGTGGCTATTCTATTGTGATACAGTATAGACCATACTGTGAGTTAAGAAAGGGAGAGTACCAAAACGTACATTTCACTCAAGTGCCATAGTCACATTCAACCACGGCGGCATATAGAACGGTGCATTCCCTGCACAGCTAGAACACAAAGTCAGGAGAGCATAGTTGTGTTTATAGGTTCCTGCATAGCCAGGACACAAACCGCTAATTGCCCACGAATGTGCACCCAGCCACTAGAGTCTTCATATTTCAGTAGGTGCTGTTATGTGTGCATTTAATTAAAAGCTTCACCCAAATCCTCCATACCCCTCAAAAGCCACCCTACTGCTTAGGAACACATGGCAGACATACATTACTGCAATACAGACAGCCTTGCATAAGGTCTCTGATCAAAGCATGCCTCCATAAAAAGGTATTTGTTGGTATTACTCTTTCTGTACCTATCCACCTGCCATACTGTCAATCTGCCTGTTTCACTTTTTCTTCTTCTTGTTCTGAAATATCTAATCAAATCACTAATCAAAAGCGACTGTCTGCCTAAAATTTGAAGCTATTGGGAAACTAAAAGTACAATTGCTTTATTTTCACTAATATATTGTTGACCGTACAGGCAACGAACGTCATGCGATCCTACAATGATTTATAGTTATTTGTAGAGATGTTTGTCTTTGGTGTGCAAAGTTTGTTACAATCTAAGATAGAAAATGAACAGTTATAAGAACCATGTAGCGGAAAACCTTTAAACTAGGCCACAAACACACAGGTTTATACTGTACAAAAACACCAGCGTTAAGAAGGCCTGACTACTGAACTTTTAGTTTTTTTTGCAATCAGTAGCTGGGCTATTTTCTAGAAAAGCAATTGTCCAGTAAATGGCTGATTTGTATAGTGTACTGTAGCATGGCCCACTGCTGCATCTCTGATTTCTATTAAAAAGCGCTGACAAGATATATCTGTCCAAGCATTTGCTGTAGTCGAGCATGCAGTGCACTATATAGAAGGATCCCAACGATGCGGTCAGCCAGGCACACATAGTACAACAACCATTTCAAAAGGAGGCAGGATGGTCTGGTGGTCTAGGTGGTTGGCCTTGCATGGCAGCAATCGTCATCGGTGTAAATGTGTGTGTGAATGGACGAGTGTGAGTACACTGTAAAGCGCTTTGAGTGGCCGGAAGGTTAGAAAAAGCGCTATATAAATGCAGTCCATTTACCATTTCAGATCATACATTTTTGGAAGGAGGTCATTTGATCTGGACTACAACCTAAAATTACACAATGATGATCATTACTGTACCTATTAACAATTATGGAATGGACAATCTGCAAATATATAGAAACATAATTGAGCAATATCACACAAGAGGGAGTACATAATACTAAATATGTGGGCGAGTGCTGAAGATGCAGTACTTAACCTGACATGCCAGATGGTTGCTGCACACAACTATAGTTCTATCTGGAGAGCCGTACATATAAACTGTTTGAAAAGGACAGGAACTTAAAATACTGGTCAGGTGATTGGACGAACCTGTGAACCAGTGGAGCCAGTTGTTGAGTCAACTGTTGCCAAAGCCAGTCGGGAGAAGATTAAAATCAAAATGTTCCATCTAATTCAGCAGTTTTCAAATTGTGTGTCGGGACCCACGGTAGCTTAAACGGGTATATGTATCAGACAGTTACTTATGTGACGTACTGTAGTGCTATTGGACGGAAGAGGCTGAGACTATCAAAAGGATAGTTTAGCTGTGTATTAGCTACTTTAAATAAGGATTAGCTAGTTTAGCAAGCTCTAATTTGAAACTTTCTTTGTATAATCAGGTTATAATGGCTGCATGGCAGGTGTTTAGCGTGTAAAAAAACATGCATTATAACCCAGTTTACTTTCAATTTCAAAGAGTGTTTTCCCTTCTGGGTGCAGGTAGAATATTCATTGACCTCATGGTGCTTCTACTCATTTGAAGATACTACTCTCCCTCAAGTAAATGGGATTCAGGGCTGGTTGTACCTCTGGGTTTTGAATATAAATAATGGCGAGCTGTGCCGTGTATACCGTACCACAGCAGACCGAATGCATCCATGGTAGAGAGCTTCAGAGGCTTTATAACTTTTATTTTAATGACCTCATAAATATGTACATACAAGAGTTGCCAGGAGGGTGAAATATGAATGAGACTTGTATTTGTATTTTTTGTTGTTGTTTACAACCCTCCTTGTGTTTGTCTACATGTCTAGTCACATGGTGTGCATGTGTGTGTGCACGCGCATACACACAGTGAATTATTCATCACAAGTCTATCATATATTTGTAATCAGATTACTTCCAGTATTGTATTACTGTATCAGATAACCATCTAATTGTTGGCAATTACATTACAATTACTGGTCTGGTAATGAATGATGCTGTATTTTCTTTTACAAATCATTGTTTTGATCAATGTGCTGCTTTCCCACCCTTCTGCGGATGTACAGTACACAGACTACTGGCTTGACTACTGGCTATGCTGTAACAAAATAATATTTAAGGGGTTCTATTAGAATGAGAATGACTGGATGCTTTGAAAATTGGTGATACTCATTATTAGAAATATATTTAGATGTCTCTCATTATTAGAACCACTTAATGCAAAGATATTTAGATGTGTCTCATTATTAGAACCACTTAATGCAAAGATATTTAGATGTGTCTCATTATTAGAACCAATTGATGCATAGATATTTAGATGTCTCTCATTATTAGAACTACTTAATGCAAAGATATTTAGATGTGTCTCATTATTAGAACCAATTGATGCATAGATATTTAGATGTCTCTCATTATTAGAACTACTTAATGCAAAGATGTGATGTATATTGCCCCCTTTCTTGGAGGTGAACCTTTTTAAGAAACCATTATAATCAGCCTAATTAGTGTAATGTGTTTAACAATTGCACTTAAACTGCTACAAAGATCTTATAAATTAGAGTATCAAGAGCATACCGTATTTCTCTTGATATTCCCTGATATTGACATGCCTGTTAAGTCAATTATAATGTGTGTGTATATAAGGTTTAGTGAAACCACTTCTTAACTACTTAGAGATTCATAACTACCTTCAGATTTACAACAATGATTGAAAAATTGGAGAAATATACTATACAATTGAGTAGCTATTTGACTGTACAACTTGTTATTGAAAGTAATTTCAATTTGAAACTATTTGTTTCATGCATTTCCCCACGCAAGGCGATTCACATCAGGACCAGTTTGTAGCCTTGTGGGGAGATTAAAGTCAGTTCATCGAAGGGTCTCTTTGCCATTCCAGGTGATTGATCTGCCTTCTTTGCCCTTTGATTTGCCAGCCACACATTCCAGTCAGCTGTAATGCCCGTCTCTTCCCATTTCCCCCTTGATATTATTTCCATTTCTTCAACCCACCCCCCACCCCCCCCCCTTTCCTGTCATCAATTTCCTTTCATATCCTCTCACTTGTTTTTCCGCCATCATTCGTCCAATTTAATTTAGCATTTTCCCAGGCGCTAGCAACCGCTGCTTGCTCCCAGTAGCAACAGTCTAGCAACCGCTTTTAGGAGTTCTAAACCCAGAATATTTCCCCTTTTCCTTTGTCTGTTTTCTTTCTGTGCCATTATCCCTGTGTCTGCCCCTTTCCTGGTCACGTTTCCACCCGCCGGCAGCGGCCAGTTATCCCTGACCCTTTGCCCCGGTCAGCCTCCGCTCCGCGGGGGTGTTCCCAGCGTAACTACAGCATGTGATAATCCGCCAGACTGGCCCCTGAATGACTGGAGCGCCCGCGCTGCCGGACCAGGCTAGAGCGCAAGCTAACAAGGGGCGCCTGGCCTGCGCAGTGGTGTTTCCCCACCAGCTGTCCCCTTGGCGTATTGTGTTGTTGTGATTACAACTCAGCTTTAGTCCTGTGTATTAGCTAGCAGTGCTAGCTAATACACGTGCAACGGTTGTTCGCAAAGGTCGTTCGCAGTCGAGGCTAAAACGAGATGTGCTGGATAAACGGAGCAGAGGCACAGGTGGATACGTACAATAAATAATGCTGCATTTCTTAATCAGTGAATTACATTTCAGTGAACTAGACCTTCATGCATATTGTGTTTTGTGTATATACCACTTACTATTATTAACGTCTGAGGACTTGCATCTGTCTCCAGAGTATCTAGACAATGTGCCAGATTACAAGCATTACACTCATGATGCATTAGTAATCTGTCATTCCACAAGTTCATAGTACGCAATATTATTGCATATTTTAGCTTTAACATGTGTGTGTGTGTGGGGGGGCACGCAAGCATGTTTGGTACCAAAAGCAGTGTACACAGTGCAATAGATCTCTAAAGAGGTTTTCTGTGTGCAGTGTTTTATTAGATTATTTTAATTTTTTACTATTTCCATAAATATTAGCTTGTTCTATTCTTCACACACATACAAGACATAAATATTGGCATTTACATTCCCTGAAAGAATTTATGGAAATTATGGAAATGATGGAAAGAAGAACTCTTTGAGTCAAGACGTTGCTTTTAAGCTAAATGACATCTGGCAACATACTGAAGAGAAACCACCTGCATGCAACACGCGTGTGCATGCACTGTGACTGTTGAATGTATGTGTGAGTGACTTGGCGTGTGTTGTATAGCTGTGTGTATGCATGTGTTTCGTAGTGTACTGAAGTAGTACGTCTGTGCGGTACAACACTTGCATGTGTTTCTGTCAACATGCACACATCTATGTCTTACGTGCATATACTAAACACAGTGGTGTGTGTGTGCGCGTGTGCGCGCTTGGAGAGCCATTAGCTCATCTTCCATGCACACGACACCACAGCCTTTCATAATGAAACGTCCGCTAGTGTGCATGCTGATTACGGGCCGTACGCGGTCAGTGTTTATAACCGCAACAAATCAGAGCAAACCTCTTTGACCTTCCACGCTCTGATATACACACACACACACACACACACTTGCAAGAGCTTGGTGTCTTCAACATAATTATGCGGATGGAGAAAAGAATATGTGGCCAGTGAGCAATACTTTAATTTGAATTCCTCCCTTTGCCCTCTGGTTGCACTAATAGTTCAGTTTATTGTAATTTGTTCCGCCCGAGGCAGTGAGTCATAACAAAGGCATTTAGGTGTGACACAAATGTACAGTATATGAGTGTTGTAAAATTAAAATAACATACTATCCCTCTGTTATGGGGTTATTAAAGTTGGGACCTTTCAAATAAGTGTTTTTAATGATAAGTCTTTACCTAATTGATGTGTCTACTTTACAATTTATTGAAATATGCATAATTACAACAAAGAAAACTGCGCTTGCTTATGGTTAAGATATTTTGTATTTTTTGGTATTATGATTTTTTCCAAATGACTTAGCTTAAATGGTACAAATAAATTGCTTACTGTATACCTTGCATACAGCAGATTGTGAGCTATGAACAACTTATTTAGCATGGTCACTGGTTCAAAGCCTTGCGAAGCATGTTATATTGGCTCCTTTCCCCAAACATTTTTCATTCAACATTTTAAACACTTGGTGCGCTAACTTTTGGCTAGAGTTATTGCATTTCAGGGTTTTAAGAGACACGACTATAAATTGGTTGTGGAGAAAATCATAAGGGCCAGAATGAGTCAAGATGGCTATACTGTGCTCTGCCAACCATTTACTACCCTGGCAAAACCACACCATGGTACACTACACACTTGGGTCATATCACACCAAACCTACCCTACAGATATTTACGAGGGGTATATTATTTTTTATTTTGCACACATTAAATCATCATTGGTAATATTAGGCTGGTGCCCGCTATTTTCTCAACGGTGTGATTTTATTCTCAGAGCCAGACTTTAGTTTCAACGACTCCTGTTTTTGCTCAAGAGTTTTATTTTCCTATTACAGGAGATTGACATAGCTCATTAAGTGGGGTATTCATTGCTGTTTGGTAGAGCTGAAGTAAATATTCTCAAGTTGTGATATTTCCCTCATTATATCATTCTTGTTTATGACATTTCGCTGCTAGGTTTTGACCACATCCGTAATACCCGGGGGAGTGTTCGCCACTGGGCACTATGGTCACAATAACGGCACCACTGCCATTTACTGTATGCGAGTACCCATAATTACTGTCACTTAGGCTTTAATACAACAGCTACCACATCACATACTATACACAGTACGCCTGGTTAGTAGACATCATCGACCAATCCCGTTGAATGAAATAACCATAAATGTTGTGACTCTGACCAATGCTGATTTCATTACAATGATTGTACATTTAAATAACGCCCATCAAGATATGCAAAACTCGAGGAAAAATAGAGTATCTGCAGTTATTCCTAAACTATATTTGTTTTTATAATCCTGCAAGGTCTTCACAAAATCACTGTCTTAAATACTATAGTCAATGTAAGATAAAACACTTGTTGTCAAATTCAGGTAATACCTCATCGCTGTCTGCTAGGGGCCATTTCTGCGTGCGCCCTGAAAACATAATCCAGTGTTGCTACACAGCCCTTACTCTCTGAGATCAACAAAGTGGGGCAGAACTGCATTGTGACGCAAAGCGTAGCGCTACGGCTTTGTTGAAAGGGTGTTTACCACTTTGTTTATGTTCCTATTCACGGAGACAGGGCTGTGTAGATGTAGCAGATTTATTTTTCCACACGCACAGAGAACGGTAAAATAGCCAAATGTGAGGAGATATTTGTTGAATTTGACAGTGTGTTATCTTACATGTATCTTGCAATAGCTGACTGTACCTTTAAACACAAACAACACTCTTCCTGTAGCATCGCTGACTCTATCTTGAAAGGACTTGTACAGAAACACACCACGATGCCCTGCTACTGATTGCACTGTAGCTGTTCAGATTTCGGGACACCCTGTGGTTTACGGGCCAAGATCACATTGAGGTGTAACTGTATGATGACATCATCCGTGGCCAGAATCCCACCTGTAATAGGACTGGTCGCACTTTCAGGGTTGTGGGTTTTTATATAACTTCCCCAGTGCCTTTAACAACCTATAGGTTTTACTGCTGGAGGGTAAACTAAGGACATTGCAGGTGGGTGTCCTGGATTGTGTTCTGGATTACTGACTACCTAACCTGCAGACTGCATAGCGGCAAGACAAAGTGAGTGGTAAACAGCGCCGACTCCACTGGAGATAGCCCTAGCCCCCATATGCCCCCCAGACAAGTCACCTGCAGCTCTCAGATGACTCTGCAATAGGCGTCCCATATGGACACTAACGGGCACACTAACTGTTTCAGTCCATTTTAAAGGTCTACTGAGTGTTCACATTGGATGGAGATTAAAATGGTTGTATAGGTACCGGTACAGAATTAACTATATAATTCTAGTATATAGTGATGGTCCTCCATGCCACAAGGTTAGGCTTAGACTCAGCTGCATCAATCCCATCAGATGCCCGTTGCAAGAATAGCTTTTCTTTGGAGGAGGGGGACTGCTTATTGGACATTTACTGTATTTTTTTAAAACACAACCTTATAAAGTTGCGTTACTATACTATATATTGCTTACCAAGAAGATTATCATGTGATTTTAACTTTTTTGTCAGAAAGGGAGCAAGTTGTAGAGGTGATTTAAAGCTTCTGTATGCAACTCAAGCAACTGTAACATTAGTTACAGTTAGCTCCATTGCTTCATGTCTGCCCTCTCTGTATGGCCCCTCCATTTCAACATCTGTTGATTGTCTTCAAGGACAAGCCTCTGTGAATAGCAAGACAAATGAATGTCTTCTGCTTGACTGGCAAATGAGCAATGTAACCCTGAAACACTGAAAGAGGTTGAAATTGAAAAACATTGAATTTGAATATGATTACTGTTGTGAGGCAGTAAGTAGCAAGAGTATGAATATAACACTAACAGAGTTACAAGCTGGTGACGGTGCAGCCAACTTCTCATTCTAAGGAGGCCATAGTCTAATAGCATACAGAAAAATACACAGATACAGTCTCCATGTTGTTGTGAGTCTAATCCTCTATATTAGCAGTTCTTACACTTTGTTATGCATTATTTATCTCTAAAAATGTGGTATTATCTTGCATCCCCATCTGATACAGTAACTGCAGGACTATACTCACAAACAATCGTAAAAACACAGCCCACTGCTCCCTTGAGGGACGGGTTAAATGCAGAGAATGAATTTCACTACATGCATGTGTATGTGACAATAAAAGCACCTTTACGACCCGGGGGTTGATACATGACAATTAAAAGCAGCTCTTACAGTATATAGTGTTTTCATATCGTCTATGTTGTGTAAGAGGTTCATTTGGATAGGCGTGAATGTCAGTCGACCTCCGTTGAAGTTTTATCTCTTCCAGCAACACACGATATGTTCAAGGATAAGGGCACTAAAACTGTCTAGTCAGTTAGTCTAGTCAGTTAGTAGTTTACAGAAATAACCTGGAACCTTGGCATTGCCAGACTAATTTGCAAATGCAATGTATTAGTCTGTAATCTCTTGGTTCAGCGGGCACAGACCAAAATGCCTCTGGATGATATTGTATTGGTTGTTTACAAAAATGCCTCTCCGGCACTCCTCTATACAATCATCATAACTACCACCCCCTCCTCCATATTATATACGTGGTTGTGACTGGCCTGTCCAGTTCCAGGCCGCTGTAAATCTGATGATTGGGAGGGTGGCCAGATGTATCTGCCAGAGCAAATGAAACGTGAGGTCACAGATTTGTCTGGCATACTTCCTACCAAAACAAAACCAAGTATTGTACCCTCTATAGAGTAAAGTCATCTCCCAACTGCCCGAGCCAGCTTTAGGCGAACGCTGGCCAACCATCAATCTTGCACATTAAGTTTCTTGTGTATATACTATATTTTATGTATTCTCAGATGTGTGTTTTATGTGGTAGCTGTAACAAGATTTTCTCCTGGGATCAATAAAGTCCCAATCTATCGCGGCTCCTATCTGGATTTAATTTAGTCCGTAAATCACGATTAAATACTTCAGCGTGGCCTAGTCTATTATCTTTGATCAGCACTTCTGTTCTGCCAAGCTCACGAAGAGTGAAGTTTTACAAAAATAGTATTGCGTTCTCCAAAAATCTGCAGAAGGCTCTAAGGCAGGGGTGCCCAACTCCGGTCCTGGAGGGCCCCTATCCTGCTTGTTTTAGATGTCTCCCTGCTCCAACACACCTGACTCAAATCAATGGGCTTCTGCAGAGACTGATAACGAGCTATTCATTAGAATCAGGTGTGTTGGAGCAGGGAGACATCTAAAACATGCAGCTCTCCAGGACCAGGGTTGGGCACCCCTGCTCTAAGGAGAAACTTCAAAATAGAAACTTACCCTCAGCTAATTGGAGAATGAATAGTTTAAATGAACACACAACACAACAAAATGAGAGAGAGAGATTGTGTGACCCTACTGGTATGGTATTGCATTGGGCACCAACCTCCAAAGGACTGGCAGTTGGTTTTGAGTCATAAAAAGGTCTTTCTTCCAAAAACTGGTATGGACTAATTTTAGTTGAGAGAGAGAGAGTTAAGTGTAGTGTTGTTTAGCTACACGTACAAGCCTGAAATAAATAACACAATAGCTAGCTTCGCCTATTCTATTGTGTAATGTTGTTATAAACTTGGTAAGTGAAACCACTTCTGTCCATTCTGAACACACAAGGTTCAGAATGCATTCATATAATCCCTGTTGTTTTCTTTCTGTGAGAGGAGATGTTCCGTCTGTTTGTGAGGAGGCTTCAGTTGACTTCCTGCTGTGAAGCGATGCTGTTGGTCTGTTTATAAGGCCAGACAGCCTGTTCTGGACAACCAGTCTGTTGGGGAGAAGGGTGTCTGGTGTCAGATCACTACAATCTTGTAGGCAAATCTGTGTACATTTATATGTATTATTTATTTATATTTTTTGAGCACTTCTTGTGTCTTCTCGGAAAAGATTGCAGAAGAAAGAAGCACTCAGGGCTTGTGTAATTACAGAATAGCATTCACAAGCTCGTTATAATTCACTCCCTCATTATTTTCCAAGTTATTAAAAGGTGAGAGTTGCCGGTAAGCATATTGTTATTCAAAATTAAAATGTTCTGTGTCAATACGCTAGTTAATCTAATAACATTGGCGCTAGGGGAAGTTATTATGGTAGTTCAATTAACAGCAGCTTGGTTTTCTAAGATATAGGAAGATGATGGAGATTTGTATGGAAAGGAAATGTAAATGCCAATATTGATGTATCAATACTTATTTGTTTTTGCGGAGGACACTTACAGAATAGTCGCACAGGTAGATGATAAAGGTACTGGAAAGAGGACGGGAATAAAGCACTGTTCATAGACATCACAATAGCATGACTAGATGCAGTTCATACCACTAAAGCACGAACACTGTTGTTTTTTTAGTTTTTTTTTACATTTTCACTTTGAATGGCTGTAAAACTATTCATCGGACAGCGTCAAAATAAGCAATACAAAAGAAATATGCTTTGAACAGTGGATTTTTCTTCATTTTACTCATGTTGATAAAGTACTATAGACAGTACCTTGGCATTTTTAATCAAGTAGCCAACATTTGATGCAGATGTGGTGGTATCTTTATATAAGCGACTGACAGACAAGGCCTTCATCTGCGAAGGTATTATTCACTGTCGGGCAAACTGGGCTTTTATCATTTCATGTGCCCTTTTCCAACAAAGGGAACACAAAAGAGTGACAAATAATACACCAAAGGCGACATCTTTCCGAGAGCATCAAGAAAGATGATAGTCATCAGGCGTTATTATGTTCGGCTCTGGGTGCTATCCATCTGTATTTACAATCGCACGGGGCCACTGGGCAAATGTCAGACAGATGCTTCAAAGTTCATCGCAACAGGCCGCATGTTGGCAGTAGGCTGTAATTTACATGCGAGATCACTGGCAGAGCTCTTTATCAACCTTTGTGTTTTATTCAGTCTTTTATTGCAGCTGTTTTACGATACGGTAGCACATTTTTCCGTTACTGGCAGGCCTTTTGGAAATGAGCTCTCCATCAAATGTAAGTTTTGAGGTCTCTGGTCGCAGTGACCTTTTCATATATTCGGCCTCTGGCTAAAGACAAGCATGCTGCTGCATAGTTTTATTCTCAACAGCAGCCAACAACGTTGACTTATTAATCACCTTCACAGTTATAGCTTCCAACTTTGTGAAAGGAGGCACTTCAAGCTTTCTGTCGGCTGCTCAACTTACCGTGCACGAATGTCCTCTTCTGTCGAAGAATGCGAGACGTGTCTCTTTTCAAGAATCATTGTCTTCATGTTCCGCTATATACTCGCGCTCGCTTTCCTGTCCTTATGAACTTTTCCCCTCTTTAATCCTATTTCCTAAAATGGCTGTGCATCCACAGCCGGCATGTGTGCCTGTGGGAGAATTAAGGGCCCTGCCATTCCTGTCTGCTTTCTCCGGCCAAGTGGAAATGAGCAGACACCCAGGGAGAAGGGAGAGGAGAAACAAGGATGGGAAAGGGGGGGGGGGGACAAACAGAAGCCACAGAATAAATGGACAATGGCTCCTGGGGAATGTGGGTGATGGAAATGATTGGGAGATTGACAGTTACAGTTGACCTTGCAGTTATAATGCGTATTTTGGTACCAAGCTTTTAATACAGCTTTCTTTTCTGTTTTGAATATATTCTTATTCCTCTTTACTTTCTGTGTCACAGTACAGCACGCGAATTGCGTTGTTGAACAATTAGAAATTAGATTGTGTTAATGTGGGCGCATTTGTAGAGAACGGTTATTATAATTGTAGCGGTTTGCATTTTTTATACAGTATTTACCACATTTAGTTGTAGGTGCAGGCTGTGTGTGGCTTTTCAATGTATATTATTTTTGTTTGTTTTTATATTACTCTTTGTTTTTTAGTAATTTTATTTAGTATTAAGGGAAAGAAGAGAATCGTAGAGGTTTAAGGTGTATCAAAGCATTGCTTTGGCCATCTTAAAGGTAGAGTCAGTGATTGTAAGATAACATACTTAAACTCAGCAAGTACCTCGTGGTCCGCTAGCTGCTCGTATTGTGCGTGTGCTCTGAAAATAATTATCTGGAAAACTCTGTTTCTACTCAGCTCAGGCTCTGTAAATGGAAACTAGCGCTGGCTTGAATACCATTTTTGGAGCTTTGAAGCTGCAGTAGTAATAAATAGCGAGAAGAAGCAGAATTTAAATTAGAGGTTAACTACTCACTTGCTCATGTAGGACCTATTCACTGATGACAGTACATTTGATAATGGTAAAAACAATCTAGTTACATTGGCTAAGGTCCAGACAATTCAATCCAGTAAAATATTTAGTCCAAAACGCCTTTGATTAATACATTCTGTCAGCACGGACTGCTGTTGGATTCCTTTCATATTAGCTTGCAGACTTGATCTGCCATATGTTCTGTCAAACTCGTAGTTTGCACATTATTAAGGGCTTGTGATCTGAAAACCAACAAAAGAATTTCACAATTGAATGAATTCAAAAAGTCCAAGATTGTTGCAAACATTTTAAGTGATTTTCCTGTGAAGCCCAATGAAACAGATAAAATCATAGGCCACTTATTTGCATATGCATCATTTCATGAACAATCTTGTTGAGTTCAAATATCTTTTCACTGACCCTCTTGACCTTGCATAAATGTCCCTTTTTGAATTCGACCTGATGCTTTCAGAAAGGACCCCTCTATGTGAGCCATATCAATTACCTTGATCTTTTCACATCATTATCACCCTGACTAATGTGCAGTAGGCTGTTTTAAATAAAACAATCCTGTTATTCTTCTTTATTCTGCTGAGGGCCTATCGAGACCTCTAGTCCTCCGACACCCTCAATTTGCTTTCCCAGGGCCACATCAATCAGGTTTTGAAGGACATGGTCTTGGAGCAATGATGTCTCTAATCATAGGTTTATTCCTTAACAGGGTCACTGCTGCAGGGAGATTGGTCAAACTGTATTTCTATCTCCTAACAGTAAAACGCATTGCGTAAAAAGGTGATAACCTCAAAACCAAACAGCGTTTGAGCAGGGCCAACTAATAGAGGTGCCTTTACTTCACCTGTTTAGTCATTTTAATTAATGCAATTTTCTGCAACTACGGTGCTCTTTACTTATGTGAAACCGATCAAGATTGTTACCTAAATCCTGTTGCGGGAAGTTATATATATATATATATATATATATATATATATATATATATTTTGCAGGCATAAAACCTGGGATATTGTGGTGCAGGTGAGTGGTTGGATCCCCTTTGGCTCTATTCAGTCCAGCTAATTCCCATAACACTATCTTGGAATCACAGCCCAAGGAGAAGTGCATGACTTTTGATGTTTCATTATGAAAGTTCAGAATAAAGTTTCTAGTTAAATCAATCTTTAATGTCTTAGAGATTCAGGCCCGAGGGCCAATCTGTAAATTTACTAATCTCGTAAAGTACAACCCACATGGCAAGCCAAGGCAAAGCAAATGCAAAATGAATGCATTATTTAGTGGAATTCTATACTTAATCGATCAATAATCATTAATTTATAATGGAAAATTGAGCACAGAATTATAGAGGACATTCTGAGAAACTGTCTTGCAAATGTATGGATACTTATTGTCATTAACAAGGTTTGGATTATACATTATACATCAACTTACCATACTTTTGACTTTGAAACCAATTCTAAGTTTAACAATACAGTATTCAATAACAAATTGATACCAAATGAAATTAACTTATTTTAAAATGCCTGTGGAGGTCTAAGTAAATGGTGTCAGGTTCACAAACCTCATGGTTTTCTTTTGGTTCAGTGTGTGTGGCCCACAGAGAATTTGTTTTGGTATATTCGTCTGCTCAGTGTGACGTCATATCCGGCAGTGGCTTGAGAATTCTGTGACAACAAACAGTTGTGGCTTAGCGACTAAACGTTCAGTGGTGAAACAGTTTCACATGTAGGCTATTTACATGGCTTTTGCATGTTATTTTATTTTGATTCATTATGCTGAATTAGGCTATTCATATTATGATGATGCCAAGAAGCACTGATATGGATCACATGACCGAGTTGGTCTTACTAAGCAATTGCGCGATGACAATTCTGGGTATTCGCCGACCAGACTAATAATGCTGGTGCGCTTGGTGTGACGTCTAGAGGCAGAAAGTCATGTAGACACATTTTAAGATTTCTCCATCTAGTCTGCTAAGCTAACTGCTAGCCTCAGTGAATTTTCTTTAAGCCTCCATCTTACATTTGATGATGGAAAACAACAATTGTAACGGATTTCAGTATGTTTCCAGCATTATGTCAGTGCGAAGTTTGCCCAGTAGTCCATTCAAGACACGCGATATTGTAACAAAACAAAAAACAAAAATTTAAGAAGAAAGAATTACAGAATATATCAAAAGTAATCATGCACAGTTACAGTACTGAAAATTGATTCGTGCATTCTCTCAATATACATGCATACATTTATAAAAAACACCAAGCTAATTTATTTATGAATCCCTCCATATATCATATTCGCATTTCGATGCTATTGGAAATCAAAAAGGTGAACATAGACTGTGTATGAATGTGTGTGTGTGTGGGTGCTTTTGTGTTACTAATTGTAATGTCTACTTGAGGGAGCCCTTTGATCCCACTGTGCTCACATTGTCCTGCAGAAACATTAAGTGTGTGTGTGTGTGTGTGTGTGTGTGCGTGTGTTCTTGCCATGAACGAATGGCGTGCACGCGATTCCACTTAGACATCGGGGTGGACGTGGGGGGGTTATATGTAACTGCCCTTTACCCCTCTACACCCCCACACACTTTGACACCCCATGCTGTTCATCTTATTCACCATTCAACGTTTTCTCGCTCCTTGCGTCATTCAGCGTGTGGGTGGTGTGGTAGATGGTAGATGGGGGGGGGGGGGGGTGTGTGTATGTGTGGGAGGGTGCTCGTCTCTTCTATACCTGGGAGCAACAGGCGGAACAGAGTCGAAGAAGCTCGGCGTGTCGCACGGGTCAAGTTGACCTCCAGTGACCCCTTACAGGACCACCTCAGGAAGTACATGTCGACCACTGTGCATCACTGAGGATATTTGTTTCCCTTTTTCCGAAATGCTGACCACTCCACATGTGTGTAGATTGCCGAGCCCTAGAAACACACAAGAGGATTGTTTGAATGTGGTTTATTTAGACTACATCTTACTGCACACTTCAGGTTCAGTACATGGCATTGGATTGTGAGAAGCTAATGTGTTATGGGCTTGGAATGGTAATTCATAATTGAATTGTGTGAGTACGAGGGTTAACTGCCTGCCTCCTAATGCTAGTGACGCTGAGGCTAGTATTTAGCTCATCAGAAACCATGTGGCTTTCTAACATCATCAGTGGTGATGGGACGCTAGTCATTAGCTACGTCTTAATCCACGTTCTTCCACACATGTTACAGTACAGTAATATGTTAAGTGCTTTAAGTGCAACAAGCAGTGCATTATGGGTAAACAGATGGTTTACTTATAATGGTGAAAAAGATAAATGCAAAATACGAGACAATTCTTGCCCTCAATGGTTAGCGGTATCGGACATCCAAAGTCTCTCGGAAGTTCCGGGAGCCTCCCGCATTTTAATAGCGGCTCCCTGACGCCCGCAAACTGTATAAAATATCCTAGAAAAGTGAGCAAGATCAGGCGAAGTGAGTGAGAGGTGTGTGTGTGTGTGTGTGTGTGTTGGCGGGTGGCGATAGTGGACGGACGGATGGCGATGCCTGCCGGAAGATATCGTTATCTTTGCTACTGTAGGAGCATTAATGTGGTACCCGTAATTTAATTGTTATGCTAATTCTTTCTTTGTGGGAGTGTATTTGGGAGGTGGACAAGTGGGCGTGGCCTCCACCCGGAGAGGTTAAAGCAGGAGAAAGTCATGGAGCTGGGGAGGCATTGCTGACTGGGAGCAGACAGTTTTTTGACC
>JAODLL010020930.1:0-25922 GCA_026546735.1 Forbesichthys agassizii | reverse complement strand
TGTGTGTGTGTGTGTGTGTGTGTGTGTGTGTGTGTATGTGTGTGTGTGTGTGTGTGTGTGTGTGTGTGTGTGTGTGTAGCCCATGCGGGGTATCTGTTTTTGTCGCATATTCTAGTGATCTTAGTGTGACATCTAGTGGCAGAACATCATAATCTACAATGTGTATACAGTCATTAACAATAGCCATCTCCATGATATTCGCTAACCTGACATGCCATATATCTGTGTCTATTAAACAGATACATCTGGGGAGCCATTCATTGAAATTGTTTCAAAAAGGCAAGCACTTTCAAAAATACTTGGCAGGGGATTGGACGAACCCATGAACCATGCAGCAGAAAGGTCAAGAGAAGAGTAAAAACATATGTTCCATTGAGAAAATCATTTTCTCTTCTTATACATTCTAATAAAACTGATGCTATATTGAATCATCTACTACATTAACCTCTGTAGGAACCGCCATTGTCCATTTTCGAGTTGCTTTTAAGTCGCTTTCCACAACCATAGCTAACAACGCTGATTGGAGACACACTGGGTTTACCGGCCTGAAACACAACAATTTCCAAGCTCTCCATCCTGATCTCACAAAGTGATTCTCGCGACAAAGTCAAACTGAAGCTTGTGAGATCAGGATGGTCTCGCGAGGCTACCCATGTAGTATTTCATATTAAATTGTTTGTCGTTTGTAAATCATATGTGAATCATTTGTGCTCACAAAAGAGAAATGTGTGCACAATCAGTTTCATAGAAATAACATGTTTAAAGTAAGCCTATGAGCAATTTGGTAGCCTCATGAGACCAGCCTGATCTCGCGAGCTTCAGTTTAATTTTGCCGCGAGATTTAGAAGTCCTTAGTACTGAATCAGAGTAATGACCAATCAGTGTCATACATATAGCTACAGGCATCTTGAAAAAAAATACACTCAGATGGTTTATCCAATCAACTGCCAATTAAGTATTTTTTGAAAGTGCCTGCTTTTTTCAAACAGTTTTGATGGATGGCTCCCCAGATGGACTTGTGTCTAACAATACAACAATACCACTCAAAATAATGAAGCACAAATGTTTATTTTGTTTGCACAAACATGCACAGATGACCCACAAATGAATGTGATAAATTAAAAAATATATTAATATTAATGGGGTTCTGAGAATGACACACCATTGTAAAATATATGATGCTTAATTTCTCTAAAATAGTTTAAGCATACATATTTTATTTTGCGTGCACAAACAAATCAAAATGATTTTATTCAGATTCTTATCATATCGGCTGCCAACTTCACAGAATAGACTTAGGCCTACATTATATGCCAGCAAATTACACTAGCTATAAAATATAGTACATTTTCTGAATGTTTGATAGTTTAGTTGGAACACAACATCTGCTCTGTTTAGGATTAAGATATGTTGTTCAAATGAGTTGAAACCCATAATTTCTTGTCAACTAATATGATACCAATACCGTAAAAACATTGTAAAGAAAGGTGATTAATTGCATGTTAATGCAGGCTATGCTGTATTAAGAACACCATGGAGGACACATATGTTCCTTTGAAAAGGCCAGCCAACAACTAACATGTGTCCTATAGGGGTGCTACGGTTGCAACGTTGTGAAATGTGGCATTGTGGAAAAGAGCATTCTGCAACAGGAACAACAATGTTTCTAGGGCACTGCGATAATGACCTCTACTTGTACAGCACAAACTCCAATCATTGCTGGGATTACTGCACTGGTGGATGGGGTTTGACTGAGCAATGCCGCACTCCCCATCTAGGAGCCAGAAGGTCTAGCGGCTACATTGTTGAACCCATATATACCAAAGGACATCAACCCCATCATGAAGGACATATTGTAACAAATGAGACTTCTAAATAATATTTACAGCATATTTATGCAGTCTATATTATTATACATATAATTTACTGCATTTACAGCATATATATATGCTGTAAATATATATTATTATTATTATTTTACTATTATGTTTGCTTCCTCTCATTCTTGCTACAGAACACCACTTACCATTTTCAGTAAATTTGAGACCAGATGGTTGCATGGAATACTCCCAAAAGAATATATTAGCTCTGTAAACTCCTCAAGGAGGCTTTGAAAATATGCTACCGTATATGCTATAATTATCCCACAGAGGCCCTATGTCTTTTTGTTTAAATATCACAACAGTAAAACAACAGTTTGTATTGGACAGTGGCAGATCGTATAGGAATTTCTAGCAAACAGGCTTGACAAATACATATATTCCCTAATGCCCGAAATATTAGCCTATATCACACTATACTATATCAATGCAGAATAATACACAATTAATGTAGGCGTAATACGATAAAAGCAAAAAAAAAAAAAAAATGTTTTAATAAAATGACCTTTGGATAGGCTATGTATAATAAGAATATCCGAATAATGCAAAATTTTAGATATGTATAAACTAATAATATAAATAAAATTAATAGCCTATTAATAAGGATATTAACCTATTGTTGTAATTATTATTCGCATTATTGTTATTTCCGGAATTTTTTTTTATCATATCGACAATTTTACAGTTGGCTATCGAGATTTCGCATAGTTGGATGTTAACCTAAACACCAGAGACATGTAAAGATATTATTTCCATGGTTCTGCTAAATACGTGTACGTGATTTTCAACTGTTCAACTTCTGACCGCCAAAGAGGTCTGCTGTTAACATTATGACTTCCGGGTTATTTCCCCGTCTAGTACGGACCAGGCCCAACGCTTCCTTGTTTACTGGTGCATCTGCGATGCTATTTTTGTTTAGCTGGCTAAACATTTGTACCTGTCCAAATGTTAACAGCGGTTATTATCGCCGCTGTCGTTGGAGGCGGTGTACTCTTGATCGTGCGTCGACTATTTCCCCGACAGAAAGCAGTAGGCCTTCAAATACTACGGTTTCCATTTGACTTGATGCGGGGGAAGACCGTTATCGTGACCGGGGCGAACAGCGGCATAGGGAAGGCCTTGGCCGGTGAGCTAGTCAAACTCCAGGCCCGAGTTATCATGGCCTGTCGTGATCAGAGCAGCGCCGAAGAGGCAGCCCGGGACATAAAGATGCAAGCAGGAACAGAACAGGGCGAGATGGTGATTAAACACCTAGATCTTGCGTCTCTTTCGTCTGTCCGTAGATTCTGCGAAGAGATTAATGCGGTATGTTTTGGGATGGGACAATGTATTCTTAGTAACATACAATTTTGTTTATTTTACTTTACTACAGTAATAGTCAGCATCTCATTGTAAGCGTCCTGTTTCGAGTTTATTCCAGTGCAGTAAATAAATACGGTAATTTGGCACCATATAATCTCACTGGATGTGGCTAAATAGTTTTAATTGTGTAGGACTTGTCCATGGTGCTGAACTGTCGACATCTGAATATGACGCATTTTGCGAAAACCATGGCATCAGGGGACAGATTTTGTCTATCGTACTGGTAGGCTATAGAACTGATATAAAGTTTAAAATCAGAAAGTATATGCAGTGATCCTTAATTAAAAAGCATCTTTGTCACCCGCTACCCTTGAATAAAGATACAATTTGATTAATCTGCAATAACCTACAGTGTGCTCACTTCTTGCATTGTGAAGCCATTGCAGAATATCTTTTTTACTAGTTATTAATTTTACTACACTACAGAATTACACGATAAATACATATATTGGCTTAGTGTAACCAAGCCTAAAATTCACGTTGTGACTAATAGTCAGGACACCGTCCATTGTGAAGTGTTTACAGTCGTTGCCACCTACAGCCAAAGACCTCTGGTTAATTTTGAAGCTTTGATAACCTTTAACTAATTGTACTTGACAGCTGATTAACACTTCTGTGTTGCTATTTACTACTTAAAAGGACTGTATGTGGTTGATGCTCTGCCTTGTACTTAAGTCATGTGCGTACTGCCTAGGCTGGCTAGGAATTCCCCAAGAACTCCTTGGGTTGTGGTTCAGCGCCCCCCAGGTAGAGAAAACAGGGAATGTTGGGGTGCAGCTTCTGAACATTTAGTCCTCTATGTCCTTCGTCACAACTTAATCTAGCTCTACAGCCATTTTGAAACACACAACTTCAACATCATCACACTTGTCCAACCCAGATGGACGCTGATTGCCTGCCACCGCTAAAGCGACCAGGGTTTCCAGACAACTTCTCTGCCATAATTGTACTAAGAGAAATAGTCGGTTGGAGCGAGGCTAATTCACTATTTTGTTAATTTTTAGTTAACTTTAGTTGCTGTTAAACGATGATACTATGATTTTGTTTTTTCCAAATTGTATTTTTTGTGACATTGTTTGCAAGTGCATACTTTAACATGGACACAAAGTCCTTATATTCACTGTGACATTTGTCTGACTGGCTAACTGACTACCTGAAAGGCTCTCTTTTAAATAAAACGTATTATTATTATATTATGATGTATATTAGTGAACTCTGCTCTATGTAATATTTAGCCTAAAAAGTGATTGAACTGGTTAGAGCTCTACTTGGACTACACACTACACTACTATACAGGCTAAATTTGATTGGCTAGTGACACTCCTATGTAAAGTGTTTAAGGATATCGTTAAGGGATACTGTGTTTTTAATGGGTTTCCCTCTGTTTGGACCATTCAGGAGGAGTCCAAGATTGACGTTCTCATAAACAACGCGGGCATCTACCAGTGTCCGTACAGTAAGACGGAGGAAGGCTTTGAGATGCAATTGGGCGTCAACCACCTCGGCCACTTCCTCCTCACGCACCTCCTATTGGGCCTGCTAAAGAGCTCCGCCCCCAGCCGCATCGTAGTTGTCTCCTCGAAGCTTTACAAGTACGCTCACATCAACTTCGACGACCTCAACAGCGAGCGCGGCTACGACAAGGCCTTCTGCTACAGTCAGAGCAAGTTGGCCAACCTGCTGTTCACGCTGGAGCTGGCCCACAGACTGGAGCGTACAGGTGTGACCGTCAACGCCCTTACTCCGGGGATAGTGAGGACCAGGCTGGGGAGACACGTCCATGTCCCCCTGCTGGCCAAGCCCCTGTTCCATCTGGCCTCACGTGTCTTCTTCAAGAGCCCATTGGAGGGGGCTCAGACGCCCCTGTACCTGGCCTGCTCCCCGGACATGGAGGGGGTGTCTGGGAAGTGCTTCGCCAACTGTGAGGAAGAGCAGCTGATGGCCAAAGCCACAGACGAACAGGCTGCAAAGAGACTGTGGGAGCAGAGCGAGAGAATGGTTGGGCTGTGTCACTGAAAGGACATTCCCACCATAGGGATCACAAAAAACAGCCCGACTTTACAATGTAAAAGTTCTGCAAGGCTTTTTCCTGCTTGTTTTACTTAACCAGGGGATTTGAGTGATAAGTCCCTTTTGGAGCAAATCATACAGGCTTTGTGAACCTAGATTTTACACCTCTGTAAATAAATATTGTTTAGTAATTACATTACATAAATATTTAATTAATGGTATAGCGATTCATAAGATTGATTAATGTGAATGAAAGTAAATGTTGATGATTCACTGCAATCATACAGTACCTTTCTATTTACCATTGTAGCTTCTCTAGGGATAGCCCATAGAAGCTATGTTACAATACCATCCTGGTGATCTTACTTCCCTCCAAACAAACGGATACAAGCGCAATCAAATGAAACCCCTGCTTCGGTTGGTTGGTGCCTTCAAGAAGAACATGTTTGCTGGAAATGTGACCAATATCTGATACACTGCTTCTACTGTTGTGAATGGATCCAGATCGACTTATTGTAATTGTACACAGTAAAACAGAATGTGGATCTTAAGGGTTAAGATGGTCTCACAGACCTACAAATTCTAACGTCCTCGTGAACTGTTAACCCATCACCATGATAAGAAACATGTTAGCTGTTAGATTTAGTGGCCTCTGTTGTCAAGTAACGGGATGGGAATGTCAAGAACTGACATGTTTATGAGGAAAAATAGACACTAAGAGACTGTCAACAATGCAAGCAGGGTTTTCTATCTGGAAAGAACCTAGAGGCTTAGTGTAGGAAATATAAACAGAACTGTGCTGCCTCTACCCATTGTTTTGACTGATATTAGCATACATCAAAATTAAAGAGAGGCATATCAGCCCCCAAACACATTAATTCAAGTTGTCACAGTAATATACTAATACTAATACATAGTTTTAATCAGAATAAGAGGTGTGTATAGTTCAGCATTTATGTTTGAATACTAAACTATCTGTCATTTGCAGTGTAACAAGGATTGGATTCTTGTTATTTCAGCTTGCTGTCCTGATGCGTTTGAAGTGTAAATCAGTGAAGTCATGACACAATGTGTCTCCCTCTTGTGGATGGATGTGAACAACAATGAAAGACACTATAGCCTTTAAGTTTTGTGGCTTTATTTCTTCAGGAAATCCACCAGATCCTATTAATGGTGGCATTGTGTGTTTGTCTATATACAGTATATAGGCCACTGTGTGTGCGTGTGTGTGTGTGTGAGATTACACATACAAACACACACTGTATAAATAGTGTCACTAATAGACATACAATGTCAATGTGTTGAACATTGAGTTATTTACTGGCTGGGTGGTGTGTAAGTATGGTATTTTTCAAAATGCAAAATAGCCAAATCCTTTTATAAGCTGATACAGCCACAGCTTGTGGCAGTGTGTGAATTTAGATTTTTTTCAAAGACAGCCTGCAGCTGTCTTTTTAAAATTCCTGTAAAATGGTTTACTTGTTAACTGAGTGCAAACATTAGCACATATTTGTGTCAGTTGCACATTTCTTTGATATTTAACCAACACTTCTTATCGCCATGGTGAAATGAACCACACCTTGTGTAATGTGATGTGTAAAGAATGTGTTATGTACAGGATGTGTAAAGACATGTTGGTTAGGTTGTGTTATCTGTAAAGAAACACAATGACTATAATTGTTTCAAAGCATACTTCTAATGTGTACATCAAGATTGTTACTATCTCCGCTGGTAGTACCGTATGCATTTCCAAATTATATCAATATGCAATGTCAGTTTGTTTAGTTTAAAAATATATTTCCAAAAATAGCTATATTAGTTCATAAGAAAGTAGGTTTGTATTGAGTTAGCACAAATTCATTCCTTAGATTTAATTTGAGCAAATACACTTGTCACTTTCTGCGATCATTTGACATTTCTTAGTGCACAGCCTAATCTTCCCTGATTACATTTTAATGGATACTCATTTAAATGCAGAAATCAATATAGCCCCCTGGCTTTATCAGTCTGCTGACACTGGCAAAAGCTTTGCCCACTAACCTATTTTTAAATACAGATACATAGCCACTCAGCAGAGAGTAATGCTGTAATACATGTATACCATGTGTCTCTGATCTTCATCCACTATACACTATGTAAGCAGAAATGTCGTTTCTTAAGTTAATGCTCTTAAACACTGAACAGCCCACTGTTCTTTGCTCTCAGTACACTAAAATCACAACAGAATTACTGTCAAACTATAGTAATGCATCATTTGTGCTTTATTAGGCAAACAAAACAACATAAATATATAAACATGCATCGCTATCATCATAGAAATAGGGTTTAAGTGGCTTTTTGGGGTTGTGGGCTTTCCAAATTTGAGGTAGAATGGGATGGGAGAACCTTTCCATGACATAACGACCAGTAAAATAACAAAGTAACGTTAACTGGTAAGACCAAATGTTTACACCTCAAAACGTCCAATCATTAACAAAATAAGACATCCATTAAGATAACCATTTCATATAATAGATTTATATTCCAGAAAAACAACTAAAAGTTAATATATTTTACAGGGCCAATATATTTATGTTTGCACTTATGATTGTAAAAGAATGACTGAAACCACTTTACGTGCAGTTTATGTTCTATTTAATATAATTTGTAGGTTATATAATTTAAAATGATACATTTCATTATAATAACAAAGGTTAAATTATTACTTATATATATATATATATATATATATATACATACAGTATACAAGTTCCATGTTTGTGGATAATTGCAGTTTGATTGTTTTGGAATTATGTCTAATAGCTACATACAAAATAGATAAATTTAACAATTACAAGTATATCTTTATACATTTGACCTTTACTCTAAATACATACATTCTTACAAACTTACAGGGCTCCAAGATTATTAGTCTTACCCATTAGCCCTAGTGGTTTTGGCCTGATCTGCCTTATTCAGACCTTTTATTGTTGTAATAGAAATTGATAGTGTAGCAACCATTGCCACATAATCACATCAGAGATGAATACATGCTCATGATTAAACCTAGTGCTAGACTAAGGATGTGTTACTTCCGTGGCCCTTTGCTCCTAATGGCTCCTACTCAAATCACAGAAGTTTCTGTGTCAAAAGAAGTACATTAACCTTGGCTTTACAGAAGCCCCCTTACAGAAGCCCCCATACAGCCTGCTTTACAGAAGCCCTCTTTAAGTAGCTCCCTTACAAACCCCTTTACAGAAGCCCCTTTACAGGAGCCCCCATACAAGCTGCTTTACAGAAGCCCTCTGTAAGAAGCTCTCTTACAAGCCCCTTTACAGAAACCCCTTTACAGAAGCCCCCTTACAGAAGCTCCCTTAGAGAAGCCCCTTACCACTATCCCCTTTACAGGAGCCCTCTTTAAGAAGCCCTCTTACAAGCCCCACTCACAGAAGCGTTGTCAGAGCCAGGCATTAGTGGGTCAGCCTCTCAGTTGAGCAGCGTTCCGTACAGCTGGGCCTTGGTCAGGCTGTCCTTCCTGGTGAGCCCCAGGGAGCTGTTGAAAGCCTGGCTATAGGGCGGTGGGGGGGGCGGAGGGGTGGGCGGAGGCGGCGGCTGGCCCAGCACCTCCGCCTGGTAGTGCTGCAGCTCCGCCACCAGCTCCAGGGAGCGCTGGTTCAGGGACTCGCTGGAGCTGCCGGGGCTGGGCCGGGCGTACTCCCCCTGGGCCGCGGCGGCCGCCGCCATGGCCCCCTCCGCCTCCTTGGAGCTGCCCGAGTGGTACAGGCTGTGCTCCGACTCCTCCTGGCTGTCCTCCTTGGCTCCGTACAGGAGACCCTGGCTGTGGGCCTGCCGCAGCCCCGCTCCGCCCGCCGGACCTCCCCCGGGGCTGACCGGCCCCCACGACGGGCCGTCAGCGGCCCCCGCTCCCCCGGGGTGGTGGTGGTGGTAGTAGTCTGCCCCCTCCTGGAAGCTGCTGTACAGCGGGCCCAGTCTGATCTTGGCCGGCCGCACCGAGAAGTGCTGCTCTGAGAAGCTGTACGGCGAGGCCCGCCCGGGGCTGCGGTACGAGTGGGCGCTCACGTCCTCAGCGCTTAGCTGGCGCCAGCGGCCAATCAGCTCCTCCTCCTCCGGCGCCAGCGTGCTGCCACGCCGGCTGTCGCCGTATGCGACGCTGGGCGAGGAGGAGGGCGGCAGGGGCTCATAGGGCTCGCTGAAGCACGACGACATGGTGCGGCTGTACACGGGCGAGCCGCCGCCGCCATCGTGGTGGTGCGACGGCTGCGGCTCCCCCTGCTGGAAAGGGTGCACGCTGGCGAAGCCACGCGGGCTGTCGCGCTCCCAGGACGAGTCACTCTTGCGCTCGTAGTCACCGGCGTCCCGCCACTCCATGTAGAGGGAGTGGTGGCGTGGCGAGGAGGCGGCGCTGCTGGGGGCGCCGTTGCCTTTGTCCTCCGACCCCGCCCCGCTGAAGCTGGAGTAGGAGCTGGAGCCCCCGGCCCCGCCGTCGGCAACGCCGACGACCACCCCGCCGACGACCCCTCCGAGCGAGGTCTGGAACTTAGCGAAGCGCTCCCGAGTGAAGCCGTCCCCCATCACGGAGCACTCGTCCGGGTTGCTGTCTGTGGAGTTCTGCGGCCCGTACAGCATCTTCCTCTGGCCGTGGAGGTCCATGCTGGGCCTCCGCTCCCTCTGGTGGCGGTCCTCGGGGCAGTAGAGTGCCGTGTCGCTGCTGTACAGGTCCGTCTTGTAGGCCGCCCGGAGGCCCAGGCGCTCGCCGGTGCCAAGGCCGTCTAGGAGGAAGGCCCGCTGCCGGGCCTGCGGGCTGGGCGAGCGGGACGCCTGGCTGCTGCAGGCCTCGTCCGGCTTCTCCAGCGCCTCGCCGACGACCGACGCGGGAACAGAGTCCGTGTAGGCGCCGTGGCAGAGGGCGGAGTCCTCCATGTGCATGGCCACACGTTGCTGGAAGTCGTCCGGCAGCTGAGGCAGATGGGGGGGATGAAGGAATGTAAAAAGCAGAATGGGCAAAGCAGCAATGTGCCAGTAGTACCTGGCCTTCTAACAGTAGTTGCCTTATGAAGCCACTGGGAAACGGTAAAACAACATACAAGTTGCTTGGAAACTGAAAAAGGTACAGTATATTATATTTATATTATATTAGTATATTATAGTTCTGAATGAAGGGAAGCTGAATCCTTCCGTGTTGTTCTATTCTGAGCATTTCTCAATAAAGAGCTCTCATCCACCGTCGGTTCGGTTTCTCCATAGCAACACACATTAAGTCGATTGTAGCATATCATCAACAGGAATCTAGTTAGTTGTTGCTAATTGACAATGAGACGGCAGCTAATTATACGTTTAAATGCAGCAGTCAAGACAATAGACTTGACGGACGTTGCTTTTCGCGCGTTTTCACAACTTTGACCGTGCTGAACGCCACCCTAATTTATGTACCCACTTGTACAAGATCAAAATGAGCTTTAACGTGGTATTCTGATTTAATTCATTAAACACTCTCTCTGTGTTTGTGTTCCTAGCCAAACAAATGACTAATGCACTTGGGTGGGAGCTCAAGAGCCACTGCACATCTCAAAGCGCGGCAGCATCATTCATCGATGTGCTGTCTTTCCGCTGCCTTCCACCCACATGAGGATAATCTGCAGGGCATGCATGCATGTATAACCTACGGCCTCCATTATGTTTGCTGCTACGCCTGCAGAGCTATCACTCACAAACAAAACACACAGGCTGAGGCAGCTGTACAGAAACAGTGGTGCATCCCAGAGAGACCGTGTGTGTTCAAAGCGCGTGCGTGCGCACGCGTGCGTGCGCACGTGCGTAAGGGGTGGTGGTGAGGTCGTTTCAGGAAGCTTACGCAACCGCGCATTGATATTTCCATTCAGCAATATAGGCAGAACGTGTAGAGGCATGCGTTATCCCTTTGGACATTTGCCAGCTTTGGACTCTGTTGGTTACATGGACGAGGCACAAGAGCTGAAGCAGTGGAATGCAATGCCAGGCTGCCCTGGCATTGCCACACTCATCAATACCCACATGGTGCTGTAGGATGACTGGGCGGTCAGCTATCTCCACTTACATATTTCCCCACATGCCATTTGTGGCTCGCATTAACGCAGTGTTCCCCAATCCTGGTCCTAGAGGGCCGCTGCCCTGCATGTGTTAGATGTCTCTCTGCTCCAACACAGCTGATTCAAATTAATAGCTCGTTATCAGGATTCTAACAAGCCATTTTGAGTCAGCTGGTGGATTGAACACCACGTATCACACAAGTCAACATCTTATACAGTAATTATAAGGTCCACTGACTGTATTGGGTCGTCAGGACCCCAGAAGCCAAAATATCCACCGCAGCTCACTGGTCACATGTTTTGAAATAATAGTAAAATAATGCACTTGAATGTAGGGGGAGGGGCAGTGGATATTCTAGCCTATGAGGGAGGAGCATATACTCACTGACTTTCAACCCAAAACAACAATGTATTTGTTAGGCTGTTTGTACCACAAGGATGATCTCGGCAACAAATGAAATGTGTGCGCGTGCATGTGTGTGTGTGTGGTTTTAATAAATAATAATAACCATAATGCTTATGAAAAAGGAATGATCTCAGTCCAGAATGACTACAACCACACCACACTGGCCAAAGATTGCTATATAAATGCACCTGCACCTGATTCAATTCAATAGATGTTTTAATCAGTTAAATTAGTCCTGGGCGCTCACCTCCGAGAGCTGGGCCCTGTATAATGTCTTGTTACACTGGAGAAGCTGAGCAGCCAGGTTGTAGTCCTTCCTGTAGAGCTCCTGTAGAGACATGAATAGTCTATGTGAGGACATCTTTAGAGATATTACTGTTCAACTGATGCAACTAACTAGAGTATCCCCTGAATAAACTCAATGTGTCCTGGGCCTACTCTTAGGCTAAATACAAAGTTACATTGAGATAGCCAGCCTTAGTCTGGGACTAAACCCAACCAATCTGATTATTCGGTTGGTTTTGTGTGGAACAAACTAAATTATTAAGTTAAGTTATATATGGCGTGTTGCCAGTTTATTGTACTATAACAATCTAAAAATCTAATTTAAAATGCTCTAATATTCAGATGGATAATTATCCAAGAAACAGGGCAATCTGTTGACAATTTATTTAGCATATACTTTTACATTTAAACATTTTTTTATATACCATGTTACAGTAGGTAGTATATTGTTTTCCTCTTTTTTGCAGTACAATAAGTATTTAACAGGTTCATGTTCAGCTGGGCAACCCTTACATTGTCCTCTCTGAGTTTCTCAATGGTGAGCTTAGCCTCCATCAAGTGGTTATTGAGAACGATGATCTCTCTGCTCAGAGCTCTCTTCTCGTCGTCATGGTGCTGAGACTGACAATGATAAACAATTTGGGGACAGTTATCACCAGGGAAAAGAATACACTGACATAACGTAAATATCAATTTACCCATAAGTTTGTAATTTAAATGTCTTACATGCAGTTCTTTATCATGACTGTGCATTTTTAAAGGTTCACTCCTCGATTTGTGACTGGAAATACCCTTGTGCTTGAAAGCATTACAAAAACGTTGTTTTGGTTCAAATCTCATTTGATTTGAATCACAAGCCTCTCTGCATCTTATGGGCTCACGCTGTTGTTCTCTACCCCTCCTCCTCCCACCAACATGATTGTGTTTAGTTGTGTTCCACACAAGAGAGGAGCGTAGTTTTAAGGTTCTGGTGACCATACAAGCCTTACAGATGTTGTACAGATCTAGATGTGAGAGTTCCCCATCTATTCTTGTTTCTCTAGTTGCACTTTACTGTGTAAACGTGTAGCACTGGCATTGCCACGGAAACACCGTCAATATTTCTCTCTGTAATTATATTGCCTGGTTGTGAAGTGTCGTGGGGTCAGATGTGCTTGTGGGGACCCAGGCATTATGATTGCACCGAGACATATTCAGCAGCTCCTCTCAGCCCTGAAGTGGCAGCACGTGACATGAATCAATAGCAGCCCAGAGGGCTGCACTGCCAAAACAAGCTGCTAGGGTTTCTCTTTTTCCTCAAGGAGGAATAATTGTCTTTTTCACCACAGTTCAGGCGACCTTCAAACTCCTTACTATCATCAGGCCAACGGACACCTTGACGCTGCCTCTCATTGTGACTATACGGCGATGACGGTGGTTATTTTTGCACTCTAACAAACCCCGTGAATATATTCAGCTGTCTGTTATTCTGTTCATTAGAAAAATAAGGCACATGATAGTCACACAGTGTTCCCTGGTAAAGCAACGTGTGACAAATGAAGAGCAAAGCACGACACCGGGGGAACAATCGGCTCGCTATCACTCGGCCGGTGGAAGGAGGACAGCCAATTGTAATAAGCCATAATTAGCGTCAGTGGTACCAACAGCAAGGCATTCATATTCAAATCTCCCCTGAAGGCTTTCATGCCATCTCTAGACAATGCGCTTCCATTTCTCCTGTGTGTGTGTTTTATGAATACAATAAGCTTTACAGTAACCCCACTTACAAATAACCCCCTCCCCAAACACACTAAACATCAGTTTTTTTCTCATACGTGTGCATGTACATGCACACGGGTACTCACATTTCTGTGTATCTTCTCCTCCAGGTCTTGGTTAATCCTCTGTAGTGCAGAGTAGCTGCTTTGTATTCTACAGGACACAATAAACGTGTTTTAATTATATAATGATTTGTTGTCTACTGTACTCCAAACAAAGCAATGTTCGATATTCCACTATTATACTCCTGCATACGCTGTACAAAAGGATACCTTGTTCAGTGGAAATAAAAAAATGTATGAACTAATGCCACATTCATAAATCTGATAAATATGTATTTCACGCTAGCCTGAACATAAACTAACTTGACTAAATTGGACTATGAAGGCAACAAGACAACTGTACCAAACCTTGCACTGTAGTTACAGTTAGCTACAGCATGTAAAAGGTGGATGACGGTTGGCACACATAATCAATATTTTCATAATCAGCTTTATTACTTGCAGCAAGCACACACACACACACACACACACAATCCTATGGCATAAAGTAGTTATGAAGCCCACTTACCCAGTGTCAGCGCAATAGGTTGTTAGCGAAAACTCTAAGATAGCTCTCCTTTCCTCAATATTCCCAGCCCATAATCTTTTTATTTACAGTGTAGGAGTGTGCCTTGCTCAAGGGCATCTTAAAGGAAGGGAAGGAATTACAAATCCCTCTTCGCCATGTGTTCCTTGATCCTTAAAGTGACAGTAGCAAGTGAAATGTAGTAGGCTAGCCCATATGCAGTAGGCTACTGTATAACATCTAGTTTGAGCTCACACAGTATGCGTAACACTTAGGCAAGGCTAGAGTGGTGCTTACATATAACAGTGTCTGACACTATTACAGTTACAGCATTTAGCAGACACTTTTATCCAAAGCGACTTACAAACAGTACATTTTTTTTTAATGGTAGAAGAGATCATACACCAGTCTTACGCAGCTGACATTCTGTTAGGATAATTACAGCAGCATGTCATTAGGGCTAACCAGAGCCATGGAAAGAACAGAGTTATGCCAACAGTCACATGGTTCATGGAGAGGCAAAACATAGTTCCAGGAAGTGCTTGGTGGGCAATTTGAAAATCTATTTATATACAAATATATAACTTCATTTTTTGGCAATGAGTAGTCAATAAATGCATCGATTTACATTTCAAATATAATGTGTAGGGTACTTTTAGTATTTAGGCTAAATTCCGGGAACTATTTTGGCTCCGTTGCTGTGTAAAAACCATGGAGTGAACGGAGATGGCGCAACTCTCTCTTTACATGGCTCTGGGGCTAACTATGTTATACATTTGCAACGTTCATTGTGTAATATAATTACTACATGTATCAAATTTACCAGGAAGTAGTTCCTACAAGTCGAAGTATAAATAAAGTTCTAATATTCTGAGAATATAACAAGAGAAAGGAATATTTTCTTTTTATTTATTTTCTTGGGACACTGGCAGCCTGGGTGTAGTTAGGCAGCTCATGAGCCAACCAACCTGCGCAGCTTGTCGGTGAACTTGTCTAGCTCCTCCTGGGCGCGACGGAGCTCCGTCTCCAGGTACTGGCGGGTGGAGTCAAACTCACTCTCTAACAGCTCCAGCTTGTGTGTGGTGTAGGAGAGACGCTTACGCAGGTCCTCTTTTTGCTCCTGCAACAAGCTGTGCACGCACACACACACACGCACACACACATATGTACACATACATATATACAAACACACACACACACACACACACACATATTAGTATACACGGTAAACAATATGTTGAGGTCTCTCCTAGGTATAATTCAGTAGATTTATACACGTGTAAAGGGCCTGTAAACCCACACAGGTGCTCTTAACGTGATTGGTAGAGCTCTTCTCATGTGCGAGTGTGTACACAGCGCGCTTGAGTGACGTCTCCCTGAATTGCATCGCCGGTGTTTGTAGCATCTGCTTGGGATGGTACAACTCACGCCTTCTTTCTGATTGGTTGGTTGGTTAGTTCTTCCTGCAACTAGCTGTGCCCATCTTCAACTGTGTGGGTGTACAGCGGCGTTAATATATGCCTGGATATCCATGCAACACAGATGTGAACAACATGAGAAAACACATGGAGCACAACTGCATAAGAGAAAAAAGAGATAGGACACCATAAGCCTTGTGGCAACATCCAAACGCCCAATCACAGGATTGGTTCTACCCACTAACAGGGAGGCTTAATCTGTGGTGGAATATGAGCGTGAACTCCAATCCGTAAGAGAGTAAGAGTAGCATCTGAAGGTTGGGACTCACAGAGGAACGATATCCCCAGGCATAATTCAAGCAGACAGCACAATGACGACTATTTTTAGAGCTGTGTGCGTTACCTGGCCCTCAGTCTAAAGGGCAAGTGTGAGCCAGTAGACATGGAAATGTCTGCTATCCTGATGGAGTGTCCACAGCTGAGCTAATGGACGCCATATTGACAGACAGATGGAGGAAAGAGGACTAATGACTCTATCTGCAACCCGATAACCCCTCTGTGTTATCGGGTTGCAGATAGAGTTGGAGAATGGAGACTTGGTGCCATTGTTTTCAGTATTTCCTTTTTCTCTGTCTCTTACTCATTTGAGAATAATTTGCCGAGTAAAGAATACTTTTTGAGATACAATTCACCTAATGCTGAATAGACTGTGTTGGTCAAATATGATATAAATGTCTCATAAACCTGTTTGGTCATGATGTTAATCTGGGACCATCACGCACACAAACAAAGCCACTAGTGTGATTTTAAAGCCTCATGGTTCAGATGGAACATTAAGTGTTGCGTTGGACGTATAAAATCTAACTGGCATGGCGGTGAATCACAATGTTCCGCAGAGTCATAAAGTGCACTTAAATGCTAATCGCTTTTTATCGGGAGTATTTTTCAATTTCCATGAAATCACCACAGGCATGGAAGCAAATGGTGCCGAGAGCTTTGAGAAGCAATATCTAAGAATTGAACGATTCACTGGGTATCTCCGCTGAGTCTGCGACATTGTCAGCTCTGGGGTTTTATATCCAATGGACCCCTGCATTTCTGTCCCCTCACCAGGGGCCTCATGTATCAACAGTTGCGCCGCTTTCATACTGAGAGAAAGGGTTACTCAAAAAACTAAAAAAGTATAAATATTCAGGTGTATGAAAACTATGCGTATGCCAGGTCCTGCGCATTTTCTCTTCATACATCCCAATAAACGTGTATTTTAGCATACATGCACAAGCCGTTGACCCCGCCTAACCTCTTCCTACAAATGATAATAAATGTGCCCTTGTCCTCATCTGTTATCCAATATGCAATGGCTTGTCCAGCCGCAAAGCGTGTAAAAAAAAGAAAAAGAAATTTCACTGAATGAGATCGATGTTTTGATCACAGAGGTGGAGACAAAGATACATTTTATATTTATCCTTGCCCACTTTATGGTAAATGGACTGCATTTATATAGCGCTTTCATCCAAAGCATTTTATAGTATCTTGCCTCACATTCACCCATTCACACACATATTCATAGTAGGGGGGTTCAATATTTAGAAGTTTGTCCTCCAGTATCAACGATAAAAGCAAGTCAACGGAATGGCAAATGACTATAGCAATCAATGCATCGGGTTCTGAGAACCATATGACGTCAAAAACTATAAAGAAATAGTTGGATATCAAAGTCGATAAAGATAAGAGTTTAAAGTGTGGTAGCTAAACTCACAGGAATAAAGGATGGCTGTAATCATATAAATACATTGTCAATACTATACGATACTATGAAAGAGTTAGAAGGATATAACAGAATGATATTGGAGTGATGAAGTGATGAATTAGAACTGGTTAAAATGTATATGCCGGTGCATGGATCCGTGCGTAAATGCCTCATGTGGGGCATGGATGTCTGTGAGTCTCAGCAACAGCACATATTCTTTAACAGAGACAATTGCAGCGCATGGCGATCTTCTTGCACAGTGAGTAAACTATTTAATCTGTGGAAAGTAAGCCGGGGTGTGCACAATGGCGATATAGAGAGGGTGACTATACAGTTGTAGCCCTATGTAACGATGGCCAGCCGGTTAATGCTGTGCTTACTCTTACATTTTAGTCAATCTCACTCTCCGACACCTCAAAAACGCTCTAATAAATTGTAGAGGTCCCTTGGGCTCCTTGCTAAGGTCAACGTTTTGTAATCCGTGGGAGCTGGGCTCGTGTCCCGATGGGGATGGAATCTGTGTGGTCATTGGATATGTTTTTTTATTGAAAACGCCATGTTGCCTAATAGTAATTGGAGGGGACACATATTTGTTGAAGTTTGGTACTTTTCAGTTTGAAATCGACACGTTACAGGGCCAGACTTGACATTGCGGTGACCTCTGCACATTCTCACGTCACGTTATTTTGATACATCACACTTTGTGGGGGATAACCAGTGTATACAACCTTTTCGTGTGTACACAATGTTGATACATGAGGCCCCAGATCTGTCAGTAGGCAGGCAGTGATATGGGGAATACAGATAGGTGTTGGTTGTTATGACGAACAGGAGAAGAACACGGACACTAAAGAAAACCAACCATTAGTGACTTCCATTGAGTCAGAAGTAATGGCAGCTTTCATTCAACTGAGTTGAGATAGGGAGGGGGTTGATCCAGTACACAGGTGAGACACTGTGGCCACATTAACTAACAGACGGACGGAAGGGCGGACGGATGGATGGAGTAAAGGTATATTAAGTACGATTTTCTCCTTGTAAGGCACACCCCTTTGTTGCATTATTGCTGTGTTTGAGCATATGTTGGAACATCTGACATAAAACGCCCCCTACTCTTGTAATTCCAATTCCGATTCCAAGCCCGCCCCTTTAATTAACCTATCCAACCTAGTTACTGTTAACGAACAATGGACAAAACAGCATAGTATGCTATTACAGGACAATTGACAGTTGACAGAGTTCCTGTTCAAATAAAAACAATGCTCAACTGTTATTGGAGAACCCGCAAAAATGGGCGGGGGCTTGGGATCTGTCAATTCCATATTGGAATATCGGCAAGGTTTCTCAGCACCTAGTTCTGACTTGATGTCATAGCAACATAGCTGTCCACACTGTAAAATGTATGAAAATTACATGTTTCAATACTGTTTACTTTACTTTATTAATTTATGTACCACAAATTGTCCACAAATTACTCCACATATACTATGTTGCTATGGCCTCTGTTGCGCTCTCTGTTATGAGTGTCAGACCATAAATGATGGTGAGGGTGAGGGCAGGTTTTTCTTTACATTAAGACCTTTTGTGCATTCCTGCCAATTTTACTTAGTATACCTTTAACGTACGGACAGTTACAACACTGTGGAGAGAACGGCGACGGAGGCTTCGCTCTTACCTCTTCTTCTGATGTTTACCGCCGTTTCGGGGGACTTTTAAGGCGGTTTTGCCAATGTATATCTTTTTCATGGTGTGTCTGTGTTCGTTTCCTCTCATGTGTTATAAGGGCTCCGCTTCACAACCTTCACGACGCTCATGAGTGCGTTAGGGTTTCCCGACGGACCCCCGGCTAAGCCTGGCCTGGGAAGCGCGCGAGCTCTCTACCTCGGTTGACCCTGCCGGACAAAGCAAACAGACAAGTTGCTGACGATTAGACTTAGAATTACCTTCCTCCACCACCAGCACCACTTATCTACAAACCAAACTAATTTATCTAGTAGACATCCACTCGCGTCAGACACAACCCGACATATCCAGCCATCCGGACTGGAAAGAGCTTGACAGGCCTAATACACTTTCCCCTGTAGGAGGAACTTGTGTAAACATTTCTTCCCTCTCTTCCTGTGTCTCAATAGGGTCCACAGCACCGGCGTAGCCATCAAGCTACAGACAAATGGTGTTGGTGATTAGATGAGGCAGCTGTTCTGTCGGTCTACCCCGGGCCATTGTCTGTCCACGCTGAGGGAACATGCTCACCTCTGCAGACCTCTGCGGTATACAGCGCAGCCCAGCAAAGCATTATGTATGTGCTGTTCTGTTCTGCATAAACGGTGAAAAGTCGACACCCCCCCCCCCACACTTCCAAATATCAAATGCGGAAATGCTGTCCGTGGGAACCTCTCTGTTTAATTACTCCATGTATTTATCCTTGAGCAAGGCACTGTATAGTATCTAACCCCTACTCACGTAGCTTAAGTTTCTACCATGGCACATTGTATCAGAGAATGTTTGCATGTTTTGACTATTCTTTTATTAAGGATCACAATTAGTATTTGTTCACTGGATTTGAAAAAATAGGCACTGATACTGTAGATAGTCATTTTTAGCCAGACATTTTATGGGGCAGGGACAAGCGCCTAATTCTGACACAAGAAGTGAGTGAGCAAACCAATCACAAGACTGTATTTAGCAGTTACAAATAAATGCATTGAACATTAGCCTACAACATTACACTCACCTTGATTTAAATAGATTTACTGGTTTTGCTAGACAATAAAGAAATAGGCTACCGTACAGTTTTTTCCAATCATTTTGCCCGAAAAGTCACAACCTTTCTGTCACAACGCTAGACACAAAAATCACAACTGATGCAACAAAATGCACATTTTCACATCTCTAACACGTTTTCCAATTGCTTGGATACAATTGACATACACCTTAGATCATTCGTTCATTGAAATCAGATCACACGTTCAATAGGACACAAATTAACATCAAATTATTACCATTTCAAAATGCAATTGAAACATTACATTTGAGATGACCATTTCATTTCATTACAATGATCTAACTATCAATTGATAGAACTGCTCAAAATGATAAATACATGTTCCTTTACTCTTAATGCAGTTTTATGAAAACTGGCTAACAATATTGCACGTTAAGATCATTAATATTTCAGGATTACATGACCCTTTTACACCAATTGCCGTTACCATTAATACTACTGTAACAACATACATACATACATACAGTACACAGTACATACACACACACAGTCCATACATACTGTACATACACACATATGTAGTGCATCCATAAATACATCCATACATAAATAAGTGTGTGTGTGTGTGTGTGTGTGTGTGTGTGTGTGTGTGTGTGTGTGTGTGTGTGTGTGGAGACAGGCTCCTCCTCCAGATGGTGACAGCTCACCAACGCCACTGGAGCCTTCAGTACAGCTGCTCCCCTCTGAGTCATAACACACCTATTGTGTGTGTGTGTGTTCACGACAGTGTTGGTATGTCGCATGTTGGCATGTGTGTGTGTGTGTGGGTGTGTGTGTGTGTGTGTGTGTGTGTATGTGTGAGTGTGTGCTTGTGAATGCCTAAATATCTGAGTGTCACTTACTGTGTATGTGTGTGTCTGAGTGACAGCACCAGTCCCTGTGTGTGTGTGTGTGTGCGCGTGCGTGTGTTAGTTAAAGTCTGTGTTTGTAGTGTCTGTCTATGTTGTATGTGCCAGCATTGGTGTGGGTGGATGCATTTGTGTGAAATGTAGTGTGAATGGTGTGGTGTGTGTGTGTGCAAGTGTGTATTGTGCGCTACGTGTGTGTGTGCTTACCGTATGTGTCCGTGCAAGCTTCTCTGTAATATGCGTGTGTGTGTGTGAGTGTGTGTGTGTGTGTGTGTGAACGTGTGTTTATCGCCTCTGCGTGCAAGAGATAGATCCACCCACAATGCCCTAAAAGAGTGAGGGGACGGCTTACAGTGTCGCACCACTCAGCGAAGCATGTTGGGTGATACATTCACCCCCACCCCAACGCCCACCCCCACATTGTGCTCACACTGCCGCAGGAGGCGGCAGACTGGTCCCCTGGTTGAGCTATAGCTCTGCCTGCCGCCCACTCATGTGCCACTCTGACATCTGAGAGGAGGGGAGGGGAGAGAGGAGAAGAGAGATGGGGAGAGGAGAGGAGAGAGCAGAGGAGAAAGGAGAGTCGTGTAGCAAGTATAGACCTTTTTCCTCTCCCTCATTTTCATATCGGCCTTCTCTCATTCTCCCAAAACGAGAGAAAACAACACTCACACACCCACACAAGAAAATCTCTCTCTCTCTTTCTCTCTCTCTCTCTATCACCTTGCCTTTTCCACCATGCAGACACCACTATATCATTAGACAACATGATCGTAGAGGGGTGCCGGGGGAAGAGGGGGTCCGCACGTGAGACTGACTCATGCTGTAGAGCCGGTGGAGGTTGGCACACAAGGTCTTCCCCAATAGACCAGCCCAGTAGAATGAACTCAGTGCCTTATGTGTATGTATGTGTGTGTGGGAAGGGGTGTCTGGATAGCATTGATCCAGCTGAGCTAAGGCACTGTTTACAGTCCCTCACCTCAACAGATGCAGCATTAGAGTATGGCTTTATATATAGTATATGTATGTGTGGGTGTGTGTGTGTGTGTGTGTGTGTGTGTGTGTGTGTGTGTGAGTGTGTGTGTGTGTGTGTGTGTGTGTGTGTGTGTGTGTGTGTGTGTGTGTGTGTGCGTGTGTGTGTGTGTGTGTGTGTGTGTGTGTTTGTGTCCATCCATCCATCCATCTTCTCCCGCTTATCCGGAATCGGGTCACAGGGGCAGCAGCTCCAGCAAGGGACCTCAAACTTCCCTTTCCCGAGCCACATTAGCCAAGTGCTAATTGCGTTAGCTGGGCGATCCGGAGACTTTCCCCGGCCATTGTGGAGATATAATCTCTCCACTTAATCCTGGGTCTTTCCCGAGGCCTCCTCCCAGCTGGACGTGCCTGGAACACTTCCGAAGGGAGGCACCAAGGGAGCATCCTTATTAGATGCCTGTTTCACCTCAACTGGCTCCTTTCGAAGCAAAGGAGCAGCGGCTCTACTCCGAGTTCCTCAAGGATAGCTGAGCTTCTCACCCAATCTCTAAGGGAGAAGCCAGCCACCCTCCTGAGGAAACCCCTTTTGGCCGCTTGTACCCGTGATCTAGTTCTTTCGGTCATGACCATAGGTGAGGGTACGAACGAAAATTGCCCAGAAGATCGAGCCTGGGCAACTCCAGAGTCTAAATGGTAGCGTTTACCACCTGCACAAGTTCTGGCTCCTTCCTCCACAGTGAGGTGAGGTTCCACGTCCCCAGAGCCAGCCTCTGCTGCCTGGGTCTGGTCCGTCGATGCCCCTGACTTTCACCGCCACCCATGTGACAGCGCACTCAACCCCCACGGTTCCTCCCACGAGTTGTAGGCCCATAGGATGGAGAGGGAGGTGGCACGTTGCTTTTTCGGGCTTCGTCCGGCTGGGCTCCGTGGCAAACCCAGCCACCAGGCGCTCACCGGTGAGCCCTCCCTCTTGGCCAGGGGCACCCAAATCTCTCCACCACGATAAGGTGATGGTTCCCGGAAAGGGTGCGTGTGTGTGTGTGAATTTATATAAATAAATGAGTATTTTAATTTCGCTTATTTTTTTATTACATTTTTGGGAAGGAGGGATCAGAGGGTTGTGGACTAAACTGAAAAAAATATCTAGCTGTTAGTTATATTTTGTCCAGGCCTGCTCCCTGTCTGGTAGTCTTGTCATGGTCAGTTTTCCTTGTGTTCCAGGCCTGCTCCATGTCTGATAGTCTTGTCATGGTCCGTTTTCCTTGTGTTCCAGTGCTGCTCCCTGTCTGTTAGTCTAGTCATGGTCAGTTTTCCTTGTTCCAGGCCTGCTCCCTGTCTGTTAGTCTTGTCATGGTCAGTTTTCCTTGTGTTCCAGGCCTGCTCCATGTCTGATAGTCTTGCCATGGTCAGTTTTCCTTGTGTTCCAGGCCTGCTCCCTGTCAATTAATGTCCTGTGTTCCACAGTCTAGTTAGTTCTGCCTGTGTCCTCCTAGTAATCACGTCTCATGTGTTTCACCTGCCCCTCGTTGTTGTTGTCCAATGGTCTTTCTTGTCTTGTTGAACCTTGTAAATAAGCCCTTGTCGTATGTGGCGTGTGTTCCGGCTTGTGTGTTCTTTTTGGAATAAACATTTTAAACTACACGAATTGTCGTGTGATTAGGTCCTACCCAACTCCCAGTGTCACATATTTAATATAATTATATATGTACATATTTTGATTTGATTTGAGTTGTATTATAAAATACTAGTATATATTTTCTTATTTAATATAATATAGTTCTGGTTAGTGTTTTTCTTTCTAGGAAGAAATGTATTTTAGTTGTTTAATTTGTAGAAACAGGAAAGAAAACAATATACACAGAAAAAATCTCTCTTTCTCTCTCTCTCTCTCTCTCTCTCTCTCTCTCTCTCTCTCTCACACATATGCACATGCACACAAACTGTACTATAAAACAAATAACAAATAAATAAAACATAGCAAGGATGCTAATAGACACAAGGTCGTGTTAGGGTGCCAATGTATCCCCCTGAGAGCTGGCCTAGCAAGCGTTATCAGACCTCCAGGACCCTGACCCAAATTCAGCACTCAAAAGTTTCCATCTAACCATAATATGGGACAATCTCAACAACTGAGTCACGGAACAGCGTAGCAAGGGAATCATTCATAATTAGTCCCAACTAGTACGTTGTGTCAGGGTTCTGACCTCTGCCCTGTAAATGATACAGCCATAATACATTTGTCTAATAAAAGCTTTTGTGCTTCTCTTTGGCCCACATCCATGTCCTGAGGGTCTGGCACGCCTCTCTAATCCTCTCATTGTACTGTAGGGTCACAGCCCCCCAAATACCCCCTAAACTGCAACTTTGTGGACAGCTGTGTCGTGGACATTTGGGGTGCTGGAGTTCTGCCACAGCCAAGGGAAATGGACCAACGTGATGTAAACAGATATGGTTCTCAAATATGGTTCAGCTCATTAAAATTACAACGAGCGCACGCACGCACGCACGCACGCATGCACTAGTTTGTTTATGAGTAAAGCTCATATGGACAGCAAGTTATTAGTTACATAACAAAGGAGCAGCCTCTGCAAAGCTGATTGTGGGTACAGTATAGGTGTGCTTCTGTATCCGTGTGTGTGTGTGTGCGTGTGCGTGCATGTGTGTGCGTGCGTGTGCGTGCATGCACTACCAATCTCTTGTCCAAGATAAAGACACAGACATACAGTATGTGGTCCACATCCTCTCTCAGGAGCTGACATAAAAGCCTCCACTGAGAACAGTTCCAACATTTAGCGTTTAGCAGGGATAGAGGACAATACGACTGGGAGAGGGGAGACTTTGCAGCTCCAAAACGTCACGCGTACTGTAAATGCTTGTCTCGTGATTTGGAAATGGTTGAACGTGCTCTGTGTAAACTTTATATAACCTGTGTACAGACGGCGGTTCGACCCCTTATCCAGGTGTCTAACAGCCTCGTTGTCATGCACAGCAGGTCAGACTGTCCGCATTAAAGAGAGCAAAGGGGAAGAGAAATAATAGGGCCGAGACAAGTAGATCTATTTAATGGCCCCCACAGGAGCTGTCAGCACTGTACAATATATGGACAGATAGACCTGGAGTCGAGAGAGAGAGAGAGAGAGAGAGAGAGAGAGAGAGAGAGAGAGAGAGAGAGAGAGAGAGAGAGAGAGAGGTGGGAGAGCTGAGATAAGAGAGGTGAAATTACGAAATATTGGAATGTCTCCTTCGTCTCTCCAAGCTATCCCAAAATGCATCCATCTTTCTCACACATGCCCATAAACATACACACGCGCACGAGTGCACAGTGTGACACGCACGCACACACACACACACACACACACACACACACACACAGTGCATTTGGACAGGCACTTAAAATGATCCCCCATCTTGGACCATTCAATTGCCAAGGTCTTTTTTTTTTCTTAATTGAAATGAAAATATCATATACGTCATCAATCTCTTCTTAACTGACCCCCCCCCCCTCCCTCACGCACACACACACACACGCACACATGTATCTTGCCAGTGTAAAAAGTTACAAACACATGAGAACAGGGCCTGAACAGTTTCCCCATGCAATATTCCATCTGGAATCGTACCAGCACCCCCCCCCCCCCACCCGATTCCCCGCCCTCCATTGGCCATAACACAGTGCTCCCACTGCCAGTGGCACTAACTCCCAGTGCGGTTATTGCCGCCCCCTACCCCGCACACCAAACACACACACACCACCACCGACACCACCACCACCCACTGCACCCTGTGTGCACCATATATCTGCGCACCTTGGGG
>JAODLL010020919.1:0-25925 GCA_026546735.1 Forbesichthys agassizii | reverse complement strand
TATATATACATTTATAGCACGTTGTATTTATGTTCATGTATATTTTCTGACATCTACATTTTTGGAGATGTCCATGTTTTAGATGTCTCCTTGCTCTATCACACCGGATTCAAATGAATGGGTCATCAGGCTTCATTAAAACTACATGCAGGACAGTGGCCCTCCAGGACTGGGCAACACTGTACACCAGGGTTATTCAATTCCAGTCCTGGAGGGCTGTGCTACCTTGCATGTTTTAGATGTCTCTCTGCTCCAGCTCACCTGATTCTAATGAATGGGTCATCAAGCTTCTAACGACCCATTTGTTAAAACAACATGCAAGGCAGTGGCTCTTCAGGACTGGAATAGCCCTGCTTGTACACAGTATATAATAATATATCCTCTACATCAACTAAATATATAAAAGTGAAGCAATATGTGGAGCAAAGAGGAGCACAGAACATAAATGTGATGTACTGTGTGTTAGTTTGACAGCTGCTAACTTTATCTTTGTGCTCAGCGTCCAGGCTTAAACAGCAGCACGGCAGTCTGGGCTAAATGCAGCCTGACTGTAAGCCAGCACTGATAGGGAATGGTAAAAATAGATACAATATACACGCACAAAAAAAACATCCAGCAAAAGGTTTATTGTAATGTGTTTTAATGTGATATTTATTATCTTACCAAAGAAAAAAAAGATTTGATTGTACATACATAATTACTTTTTTGGACAGAGATTTGCGTGTTTATTTTTAAAAGACTGAAGATACACTGAATAACAGAATAGCAATTAAGGGGGCCATCTGTGAAAAATGAATGATTTAAATTGTAGATGATTTAAGATTTGTATTAAAACAAAAGATAGTGGCTATAATTGGTGATTTCAGAATAGAATGATTGTCAACAGCAGCGTTCACAACATGATTTGAGTATTGCAACTTCAGGTATGTGATGCTATTGGAAAGTAAATAATCTCAAACAATACATTTATAAGCACACTTATTCAAGTTATTTCAAAGATTATATGGGACTATTAAAACCATATTCTTATATGGATGTGTATGCAAGACATATATATGGGACATTTCATTCAGCTGGTTAAATACAATAGGAACATAATTTTGACTTCAGCATTATTTTGCTGAAATAATGAAATAGCCAGAATATTGTGGGTGTGAACAGTCATTGTCACCAAGATTGGTACTACTGCTTACTAAATGTGAACAAGTAGCTGTCCTTATAGCTATGCTAAATTAAGCTAAATTCAGAGGTCTGGTGTGCAATGTGAGATGGTTTAAAGGCCAGTCCATATAGGGTCCGTCTGAACCACCAGGGTAAGAATGTAGGGAGCAGTCTTCCTGTAAAGGGAAGAATTCTGAGAGGATTTAGCCTCGGAATTTCAAACTCGCACGGAACTGTTTCTTATACCATAAATTTCTGTAAACTACAACTGTCAGACATTAAGCATCTCTTGCTCTCTGTCTACATCAATTTGACCAAGTATTGGTGAAAACAGTTTATCAATATTTTATTACCACTGGAATACATGTATAAATTAGGACCACCATTTATCAATTTTGCCTTAGTCAGGACCAAGAATTTAATTTGTTTGCCGATATACATGTTCAATGCTAAATGAGTTATTTCATCAACTTTCATAAAAGCATCTCTGGTATTCACTAAAGTTACAATATAATAAGAGGTAATTCTGCAGAAAAGTGTAGTTTAAAATATTTGCCATGTTTTCATTATTTTAGTCAAAGACACAGGGAATATACCAAAGGCAGAAGTGGAGCTACAAACATTGATGGAACACCATACTGCTTTTAATTTAACCCCCTTACAAGCAAGCCCTACATTAAAAGTTTGGAATATTTTTTAACTATAGTATTACATACAAAAAAAAAAAAGAATAAAAGCATTCTCTTGAATAGCCATGCATTTATATTATAGGCCTTACTGTATGAAGTATTGACAGAAAGAAATAGCTAAAGTTGTTTTGATAAAACTTGGTTAAAATGACACACTGGATTTCCCTTTTAAATAACCACTGACAAGTTGAAAACTGCTATCATTGGAGGATTACATTGGACAACCCACATTAAGATGTATTTTTGTAATCTCTCTTGATTCACAACAATAACAGACTGCAAAAGAAAATACCGTTATGACATTCCAACATTCCTATAACCGCCTAACCAAAGAAATATGTAGGGGGAAAATCAGACTGATTTACAGACCACCAGTAATGGTAGAGAGATAAAAAAAAGGGGGCGCAAATTGATTAAATAAAATATTCCATCAAATATATAGCAAATTAATCAGTTGCTAATTAAATTCTATTGCCTTAGGGTCTTCACAGAGGGTGTGATGTCCTTTATCAAGCATTCAATTGGCAATACTGTGATAGCAGCATTATTATTATTATTATTATTATTATTATTATTATTATCATCATCATCATCATCATCATCATTAAGAGCACCGTTATTCAAATTGTTGTCCTGTACTGAGGATTTCACACATCCTGGGCTGTCTTTTGGCCTAATATTAGCAGTTTTTTTTCTGGTATTGAAGCCACTTAGTCTTGAAGCTAAAGATCTTTTAGGTCGAGGCTTTCTCAGTTTCTTCTTCTCAGGATCGTGGATGACACGATGTCGCTGCAGGCTCTTCTTCATGGCAAAGGTCTTCCCGCAGCCCTCGTGAGTGCAGGTGAATGGCTGCAAGCCTTCATGGAAGCTATTAATGTGACTTTGCAGGTTAAAGAGTGTGGTATATGTCCTCTCACAGCCGTCCCTGGGGCACTTCAGCACCATCCGCGTATCTGAGTGGACGCGTTGGTGCTGACGCAGAAACCAAGAGTCGCGAAAAGACTTGTCACAGTGCTCACACTTTATTAGGGCCCTGTGTGAGTCCTTCCTGTGCTTCAGGTAATCTGTCCAGGTTTTCCCGATGAACCCACAGCCCTCTTCCGTACAGGGGTAACCGGTATGCACCTTTTCGTGTCGTTTAAGCTTGCTGGGAAAGGTGAATCGCATCTGGCAACCATCGAAGGGACACAAATAAGGCGGAAGCAGGGTGTGCTGCTCGCACATGTGCGCCCTGAGCTGTTTGTTCTTCTTAAAAACAAGGTTGCAACCCTCGAATGTACAGGCGTATGTCTTCTTACCATCAGCGTGGCAGCGCTGAAAGTGCCTGTCCTTGTTTGAATTGGTGGTGAAACTTTCCGTACAGCCATCAAAACTACATCGAAAGGGCCTGACGCCACTGTGACTTAAATCATGCCGGTCCAAATGGTATTTGCTACAGAAGGACTTACTGCATCCCTCGCGCTCGCATGTGAACGACTTCACTCCGGTGTGTTTACAAATATGAGCGTCGAGTTTCCATTGTTTGTTATAGGACGCCTCGCAGTCCGTGAAGGAACAGAAATAACGTTTGTACTCTATCGCTTTGACGTCCATTTGCGATGGCGATAGCACGTTTCTTGTACGAGGAACATATTACCCACAATCCTCCTACGGAACCAGTGCAGGATGTCTGTTCTCACATTCCGGAAATGACAAAGTTGAAACAGCGACGTGTATGTGTGAAACAACAACAAACCGTGGAAACAACTTGCTATCTGTATTGTTATTATAATCCAGTAAGTATTGTTTTATTTCATTTTAACCACTTCAACGAACAGTGCATCACTATATACCAATAAACGACACCTGCTACCGTATGGAGAGCGCAAGAAGCCAACGTTAGTATTATCGCATCGTACCGGTACTGTACACTACCGTACTGACGTTAGCTTGCATTTAGCCATTGCTAATCGGAGGTTGGGCTTATCAAATATTCGCCAATGGTAAAGGTTATCAGGTCTAAAATATATTTTGTAATAATTCAAGCTGGCGGCCACAATTATGGACTTAGTTAAGATAGCCAAATTGCCTGTGTTTTTGCGCAATCAGCGAATTTAGTACGTACGGTATAGCAATCTCAGGTCAGAGGTACGGTACCGTGGCCAGCTACCGTACCAACCTAACTAACTAACCATGCTACTCAATTTCTCAACCGACATAAGTATTATTACCCTAGAATCTATCCATGCTGATGTCAAGCAATCAGTAAACTGTCAAATTGTATTTTAAGTATTGAAAACAGGTTGATTCCTCTACTAGTGTGGACGAGCAGTCGTCAGAATGGTGAGTAAAAACCTATAGCCTAATGCCCGTATTGTCTAGTGTCAAGTAGGCCTACTAATTACCTTACATTCCTGCATTTTACGCGTAGAGGTATGTAATTATTTTACTGATATTTGAAACATTTACATCATGTAAAATAAGATAAAATGCAACATACTGATTAAAATGTCATTACACGCCGTCTGCCCAAACATGCATATTGAGCCTAGCTAAAGGAACAATATATTACTCAATGTATTATGCAATTACTAAAATGTAATATATGTACGGTATTGATTTAATGAATTATTCAATGTTTCAACAGGGTGAAAGAAAAGGAACAAACAAATACTACCCTCCAGACTTCGACCCAGCTAAGGTGTTGAACTGTTAAATTGTATTATCTGATAGCCGGAAAGTTACATTAAGTATACCACTATAGACAAGATGTTATGACATATTCTGAGCCACAAACATCAAAAACAGGTTTGACATAGGCAGACCCTGATTAACAATGATGCTAGGGGAACTTCAACTAGGGGGCCAGGTCAGCTCCTATATGCCCAGAATCTAGTATCTGTCAGACACTTGCTGGTATACACCTTCTTGAAAGTGTTATCTCAACTTTGCTACATTGTACATTATCAATCACTAGTCCCATGTTGATTTGTCTAAGGATGAAACGGCACACATTCATACATGTAACAAGCACAGGGGTTTGTAAAGCAGATTATCATAATGTCAGTATTGGAATTTCATCTTATCACTTTATGATGGAATCACTGTTCTGTTGAGCAGGGTTGAAGGACCAATTAAGTTGGTTTGAGATGCAGCTATGTTTAGCAGCTACAATCTACAGGTGAACTACAGTGCTGATTTGGATTGTGGCTTTGTTGACAAGTTCCCCTACGCCAGAGCTTTAACAGTTCCTGAATAGTATGCTACGGACCTCTGGTGGCCAACGTTAGTATTGCATATTGTAAATGCAAAATTCTTGTCTTCCCTATCAGTCTCTACTCAGTTCATAGCCGTACCTACCTTGCTATAGTTGTTTATATTTTGACGATGGTTTTTAAAGTGCTAATACATAACATATGAAAGGGTGTCATTTTATGCACCACCTAGAAACATGCATGCCATATATATAGTTAGTAGCCTATCAGTTGAGGTGTGGTTTCCTTCTGTAATAATTGGAACGCCAGTGATACATACACATGCATAGCTTCAAGTCCTTGGAACAGGCATAGCCCTAAACCCCTGTGTGTCCTTAATCAGGGACATATTCATAGGTGTTGAGGGCGCATGTGGATAACACTTATCATGACATGAAGCATACATCTGTCTAAATATAAGATGCATTTATTTCGTTTTATTACATTTTAATAAAGATAATACATATTTATGAGAAAAGGCGTGTGTGTGTGTATGTGTACTATACACACATACTCTTTTTGAACTTGCTTATATATTTATCGTATTCATCTGGTTTTCCCTGTGTCACCAGCATGGCTCTCTTAATGGCTACCACAAAACCCACGCTCTTCGAGAGCGTGCTAGGAAACTGTCTCAAGGCATCCTCATTATCAGGTTGGTATGGTCACACTGAGCTGGTTAGCACTGATAACAATGTAGAGGTGTATGGACTCCTGTACAAAATGATTTGGCTGCTAAACAACCTTTCACTTTTTAGAAAGAAAAATCTGCCTACATATTTAAATGCATAGCTATTGCAACAACACATCATCAATAGGGTACTAATCTGTCTCACGTTGGTCTAATCCCAACTCACATGCTTCAAAACCCAAATAATAAGATATGTGTAAGCAATATATACAACTGTTTGACAAGTTACATGTATTGGTTTATAATAGTAATAAGCGTCAACAGATGTTTGTTTGTTTGTTTGTTTGTTTAATAATAGATTTGTCTCCGACAACACAAATAGTCCTGCAACCATAGTTCTAATAACAGTCTCATTGGTTGAATGTTTGTTTTTATTCTATAATACTTTTGTCATTAAATATCAGTAAGAGCAGTTTGGATAAACAAACGGGTATTGACTATGCCATGTGTATTTTATTACTTGATTACATGTGAAAATCAGCAACAATTTTGTGGTTTTTACTTGGTAGGTTTGAGATGCCATACAACATATGGTGTGATGGCTGCAAGAATCACATTGGCATGGGTAAGTAAGCAAAACGATCTAGACCATTCATTAACGGTTTGTTAAAAATGTCATATTTTATATCTGTTTGCTTGTACTGTATCTCCACAGGGGTGCGCTACAATGCAGAGAAGAAGAAAGTCGGAAACTACTACACTACCCCGATCTACAGGTGAAAACCGACTTTTTGCTTTTGTTGGAAACCTGAACTTTTTAGGTTTGACTGTGTGCTAAAATGTTCTATTGTCCCTTTTATTTTGAACCAGAGTACAATATCTCCTCACAAAATAGATTAATAAAAATACGTATACAATACTTTGCATGCATATTTGCCCATTAATTGTATTTTCTCTGTAAAAAATAAATAAATCCATGTGTTTGATATTTAATTAGTTAAGCCTACACACTAATCAACACATTTCATCTGTGTGGTCTACTTTCAACATGGACTGTCGTTGGCTATTGCAGACATGTCCCAACAATCCCAGCTAACGTGCAAACTAAGAGTATTACATGGCAGATTACATCTGTAGGCAGGCTATAATGAAATTAATTCAGCAGTCTGTGCAGACATATTATTAATATAATGCCTTTTGGACAAAATATTTTACTGGATTTGATTGTCTGGACCTTTGCAAATAAGATTGTTTTGAACTGTTTGGTGGATTGTTATCTGGATAGACGAGTCAGGTTAGTGCCTCAAATTTTAAGTACAGGTACTTTGGTCTGACCAACTATGTGTAGAGTCATGTGCTCAAGCCCACAAACAGTCCTGACTGCTGGATTCAATCTTTCAGCTGGTTGGTGAGTTTGGTTTAATGTTGTCTCATGTCCGTGCCAACCCCTCCCTTTTCACCGAACAAAGCTTCGTCTTTTTGCTATTTTTTTACAACTGAAGCTTAGAAACTGAAAAAATGCTAATCCGGGACAGCTCTAGTAGTTTTACAGCTAAACTTGTCTCCTTAATAACAAACGTGTTAGTTACACTATTGGCCAATTAGACAGGTGCAACTGTAGAATGAGGCACATTGAGTGATAATGATGTATAGCTCCCTGCTAATGTGAATGCTCTTGCAAAGACTCCTTCCTTTGGCATAATTACAAATTAACTGACGTATGTTTCCCCGGTGTGTGCGTCCCACCAGGTTTAGGATGAAGTGCCACCTGTGTGTCAACTACATCGAAATGCAGACTGACCCGGCCACATGCGACTATGTGATCGTGAGCGGAGCGGAGAGGAAGGAGGAGCGTTGGGACATGGCAGACAATGAGCAGATCCTCACCACAGGTACTGTCCAGCTGTGTGGTGCTTCACCCTGCGACGCGGCCCGTTGGCACGTGTTCCCACTCCGTTCCTTCTCTCTGGTCAGAGAGGGCCGAGAAGGAGAAACTGGAGACAGACCCCATGTACAAGCTTGACCACGGCGGAAAAGACCAGGAGAAGCTGAAGAAGGCCCTGCCCACGCTGTCGGAGATCCAGGACCACCAGGCCAGCTGGAAGGACGACTTCCAGCTAAACAGATCCCTCCGCAGGAAGTTCAGGGTACTTGGCCCTTCTCATTAATGACTTGACGATACATGCAGTTCATTGTTCATGACCCTTTTCATTACTGAAAAGGAATGCTTAAGTGATGTCATGACTGCTTGTAAATACAGTGGCTAGAATGGTTGGTTAGTTCATGTACAAACAAACATACAGTGCATCTGGAAACTATTCACAGCGCTTCACTTTTTCCACAATTTGTTATGTTACGGCCTTATTCCATAATGTATTAGAATTATTATTTTCCTCAAAATTCTACACACAAAACTCCATAATAACAAAGGGAAAACAGCTTGTTTGAAATGTTTGCACATTTATAAAAATAAAAAAAAACACATGTACATAACTATTTACAGCCTTTGCCATGACACTCAAAATGGAGCTCAGGCACATCCTGTTTCCACTGATCGCCTGTCTATATAGGGTACCGCATTTGACCGTGCATTTCAGAGCACAAACCAAGCCATGAAGTCCAAGGTATTGTCTGTAGACCTCCAAGACAGGATTGTATCAAGGCACAAATCTGGGGAAGGCTAAATAATGATTTCTGCAGCATTGAAGATTTCAATGAGCACAGTGGTCTCCATCATTTGTAAATGGAATACGTTTGGAACCACCAGGACTTTTCATAGAGCTGAGCGATCGGGGGAGAAGGGCTTTATTCAGGGAGGTGACCAAGAACCCGATGGTCACTCTGACAGACCTCCAGCGTTGCTTCGTGGAGAGACGTACAACCATATCTGCAGCACTCAGGCCTGTATGGTAGAGTGGCCAGATGGAAGCCACTCCTCAGTAAAAGGCACCTGAGAGCCCACCTGGAGTTTACCAAATGGCACCTGAAGTACTCAGGTGCCAGGAGGATGTTTTTCAGCGGCAGGAACTCGGAGACTAGTCAGGATCGAGGGAAATATTAATGTAGCCATGTACAGAGATATCCTTGATCAAACCTGCTCCAGAGCACTCTGGACCTCAGACTGGGGAGAAGGTTCATCTTCCAACAGGACAACGACCCTAAGCACACAACCAAGATGACAAGTGGCCCAGCCAGAGCCCAGACTTGAACATTTCTGGAAAATGAAAAAGAAAATGACGCTTCCCGTCCAACCTGATTGAGAGCCCCTGCAAAGAAGAATGGGAGAAACTGACCAATAGTGCCAAGCTGGTAGCATCATACTCAAGAAGACTTGAGACTGTAATTGCTGCCAAAAGTGCTTCAACAAAGTATTGAACAAAGGCTGTGAATACTTACGTGATTATTATTTATTTTTAAATGAATTTGTAAAACTTTCAAACAAACTTTTTAGCTTTAGCTTATGGCGTATTGTGTGCTGAATTTTGAGGAAAATTATTTTTATACAATTTGGAATAAGGCTGTAACATAACTCAATGTGGAAAATTGGAGTGAATACTTGACAGATTCACTGTACATCCCTGCTATGTTAATGATTGGCCTTATGTACTGGCTTCTAACATTAGGTGCTTTTCTACTGCAGGAACTTGTGGGACTTCCACGTGGCGTCCCTTTCGGTTACCATTGTGGTGTAGAGTTAGGCATGCCGCTTGTTTTCTTCCATCTACGTGTATTCAATTGCAACCTACACTGACTGGAGTAGATCCTTCTTTCAACCCCAAAAACGGCCCTGAAGTCCTACAGGGGCTGCAGTGGACAACTAGTCAAAGTACTAGGCCCCCCCTAAACGGCCTGCAAGTTCTTGTAGTGGAAAAATGCCTGAAATATCCATAGCTCACTGCATGTACCACTTTAGATTCGTGTGTGTGTGTGTGTGTGTGTTCCTGTTCTCTGCAGACGGAGAAGAAGGTGCGTGCAGAGCAGGAGGCCAAGGACAATGCTGTGAGGATGAGGACTAATCTCTCCATCCCGCTGCTGCCAGAGAAGGAGGAGGATAAGAAGCTTGCAACGCTGCTGACGTACCAGGCCCCTGACTGTAAGGAGTACGCTGTACACACTGTACAATACACATCACAAACATCTGCTCTGTTCTATTAAGTGTTCTTCCATTGGTCTTCTTTTCCCCCCCTCCCTTCTGACAATTTAGCCTATGATGGCAGGCAGCACAGCAAACGCAAGGAGATCTCGTCTCGCTCTTGGTTCAACAGCAGCTCTGCACCAGCAGGGGGCGGCACAGGCAGTCTGCTGCATAAACTGTGCCTGCAGAGCAAAGGAGCCGCGGTGGTCAAAGCCCTGGGGCCGTCCTCCCCCAGCACCCTGATCCGCAGGCGTACGGAGGGCTCGGGGCGCAGGGCTGAACCCTGTGCCACTGTCACCCGCAGGCAGTCAGACCCCGGGCTGCTGGTGGCCGTGCAGCAAGATGCAAGCCCCAAGCTGCCCCAGTCAGGCCAGGAAACCACGGAGACGAGTATCACACCATCCCAGGGAACACAGGGACACAGAGACACAAGGCTGGCTGCAGAGTGTGTGAAGAGGCCTGCAGTGCAGGAGAGAGGTTTGGGAGGTGTGGCCTCCCTGGTAGTGGACTACAGTGACTCTGATTCAGACTTGGGACACTGACTTCCAATCTGCTGTCACATAAAGCAGTATTATCCTTTCCGCTTTGTCATTGAGTGAAGTCGATATGTATTATTGAGGCATGACAATCGATTTTCCCTCAAGGAGAAAACATCCTAAAAATACACAGAATTTCAGTTTCCATATTTTTTTAACCACATATAATATTCCACTGTAATTTATTAAAATGTTCCCTGAACTTTAGTAGTTGACTATTATTATGCACCTTGATTGCGTTATAGCAAGCACCCCACACATAGTTTGAGCATTTGGTTCATATCAGTGCAGAAGAGAAGTAATAGTTATTTTACATAGCTTCATTCATATAATAGCGTTATGGAACTTGCATTCACATCTGTTATAGTACCACACTGGTGTACTACTCTTACCATGACTAAAGTCATTAAATGTGGAATATTTGGCTGAAACATGTGGCTCTAATGTGTTTATTTCCAGGCACAGTGCTAGTTTAGGATATTCATGTGTTCAGGCTTGGTTAATGTTCACTCCCCCAGGAGGTGGGGATGGTTGTTATATAGCAAACTTCCCCTACCTAGGTTGAATGTAGTTATCTGGGAACCTGAGCCTGTCAACATGGCCCCGTGGCCATTACAACACATTGTATCTCTAATTCTTTTCTCCATGTCAAACGGTCAGATGATCCATTTTCGAGGGTAAGCAATATTTGGTCCTGTCTTTCTCAATAAACGTCACACTTTTTATAATAACATTTTGAAGGTTAATATGTTAATTCTTAACCAAAACAAGTAAAAGGCAAATACAATTAAAAAATTTAAAAAAAAAAATGATGCAGCTTCGGTCTTAATTTGTTATTTGGTGTTTCAGTTTCTCTGGAAGATTTAAGGAACTATCGCCTGATAGTTATTTTGGGCTTCATGAGTAAGTTCTAAAATCTTAATTCTAATAACTTGCAAAACTGAGATACCATACAGTTGCAGAAAGACTTATGTTTATGTGTTTTAACATACATTATCAGCACTCTACTTGTTTGGATACTTTGCACTTACCTATTCACTTTATTTTATAGGAACAATGAGGATCGTGTAATTAAGGCACCAAGGTACATAAACACTACTGCCCTCAAATGAAAAGTTAAGGTCTGTGTGCGCCTATGTACTTAGCCTACTGTACATACAAACATACAGCAGGGTGCCAAAGGTCTTGGTCCACATCATATTTGGCATAAATGTGAGTGAAGAGGTGAATTTGAATCTTCTAAACCAATCAAATGCCCTGTGAAGGTGGTTATTGAAATGGGAAGATACAAACACTATATTAACTTAAATAGATAAATGGATATTTTACTTCTATATATGCCATTCTCAATCATACAATGATTCTACAAAACATTAAAAGTATTATAATGTCTATGTGCCCCACAGTGGCCCAATGACAGAAATGTAACACAAACCTTTTTGTGAACAATTATGAGGAAAAATATCAATGGAACAACCTTTGTAATGCTCTCAGAGGGCTGATGCAAGAATGTGGATTCTCTAACTGTGTAAATAATGACAAAAACAACTTTGTGATAGTGGACTCAAATGTCTGGATGCCACTCTTCATTCACTACTTCATTCATGGGCAGGTTCACTCTGTTGGCCCCTGACCTCCTGAGAGCAGACAGCCAGGAGAACATTTACCTGGAGGCCAGTGGTGTGTCTGGCCCCATCACCGTCCATGTCACAATCCTGGACTTCAGAAAGACCTCCCGTTTGTTCCAGGACAATGTGATACTCAGCCAAGAAAATGGCTACTGCAAACTCAGCAGCATACATGTGAGTGAGTGGTTCATTCAGGGCCATGACATAAGCATTAAAGTACTGTTTGGATGCATATCTATAGGCATACAATTGAACAAAGCTGCACTGGCAGCCCTATTTCTCAACAAGCATACAATACGCACACATTTTTTATTGGCTATGTGTATATTCTACATTATAATATGGACATGTATAACATATTGACTGGATCCTATTTTATAATGGATGGATCTGTCTAATAACGTAATGTGAAATGCACACTGTATGAACGGGATGATTTTAATTTAAACTGATTTGCATACTGATTTATTATGAGTTGAAATAATTGACATTAGAGCTCAAATGCGATAAATTTCATAATTCAAATGTTAATTTCTGCTGTCATCATTCTTCATGGCTTTCCTCTGATACATTATCCACTTTTTAATAATTACTCTCAGTTTGAATGTAATTTTCATCTTCATTCTCATTGTCAGACCAGATTAATTCTAACTCTTTCTCTAGCTTTCCTCAGATGGTCTGGATCGGGACGAGAATAAGAACAAGTTTGTGTTCCTGAAGGCCGAATTTGACGGCCATGTGATAGAGAGGGTGATGATGGTGACCTTCCACTCTGGATACATATTCATCCAGACAGACAAACCTGTCTACAACCCTGGAGACAAAGGTGTGATGATGCCACCGTGCATCTAGCTAACGTTTAATTACATCATAATCATTGGACAAAGACCGTTCATCCAAGTGTTGGATACTCCTTGATATTGTTCACATGGCAGTAAAATCCAGCTCCTCTCTTATGCCCCTGTCTTCTGTTGCTGCTCTCCAGTGTATTGCAGAGCCTACGTGTCCACTCCATCCTTCAAAGCTTTTAACAGTACTATCATAGTGGAGTTCCAGGTATTGTGTGATAACTGCTTGTTCTAATATTCTATTTCCTCCACACTGACATACTGTATAGTATTAGTTAGGAATGTTAAATGAAAACAATAGTCCCCTTACTGGAATGCAATTTTCAGTTTTATATTTGTATTACAATTTTTGATTTTACACTGTGTAAATTATGGTCTTCAGTAGATTAGATCAACTGTATTAATACAAACATTTATTATTTTTGGACGCCTTCCTAAACACTCATTGTCATTCATTTCCAGTTTCATGCATGCAACTGAACTTAAATGCATATAGTATCTTAGTAGCTGGCTCTATGTATACAGTACATCATATAAAAGGAGCCTCATATGTGTTTATATTGCAAATATGGATATGATATAACAACAATAAGTGTTAGTGTTATATTGTTAAGCAGATGTATCCCTGTAAAGGCTAATAGTGAGTAGTAAATAGTAAACTAGAAGTATACTGTGTCAGTGTTGCTTTAGTGTAATAACAACTGTTCAAGTACTATAATAGTAGAATTGCACTGTAGTATTGTATTGTAGCTGTATGTAGAATATACAGTAAGGCCTGTTATCACTGTGTGTGTGTGTGTGTGTGTGTGTGTCAGAATGCAGAGGGGATTGTTGTCAAACAGAGCTCCAGGGTCAGAGCCATGGGTGGTGTCTTTGCTGAAACTATGTCTCTTTCTGAACTGGTCAAGTATGATCATCCATTGCTTTTGTTCATATACATTCTGTAGTTCCACACTGTGTGTGTGTGGTGGGGGCATGCTGTTCATGTAAATGAACAACATACCTGTATGCTGTATATCCAGTTGTTTTCTAATGGTTTGTGTGTGCATGAGAACATCACTAAAGTATTTTATGAGATGCACACGTGCTTATGTATTGTGCACCATTTCTAATTGTCTAAAATGTCTCTGTGCAGAGAAGGAATATGGAGGGTGGTTGCCAGGTTTGACCACTGGAAGCAGAACACCTTTAGCTCACAGTTTGAGGTGAAGAGATATGGTACGTCACATAGTAATAGGCCAATTCGTCTGTGTGAGTTGGCATCAATGTCAACATGAATTCACTCAGAGCTCTCATAGAGTCAAAATGAATGGTATACTATACCAGTGGCTCATATATGAATGTGGCATGGTGGGTTTCAGTCCTCCCTGCCTTCAATGTGACCTTGACCCCTAAAAAGACCTCTCTCAGCCTGGATGACACTGAACTGGAGGTGGAGATCTCAGCCAGGTTGGTTTTACCCATTCAGAAATACACACCTGGATGCCTCTACACTGACTGACAACTATTTACAGTGCCTAAAGTAACTTGTTTCCCTCTGCCATCTGAGTGAACTCACACGAATAAACACGTGGTCTAATGTTAGACTTCAGTATCATGTATTCAGATATTCACCATTATGAACTATTTCAATAAACATCTTCAAGGTACTTGTATGGGGAGCCAGTCCAGGGCACAGCCTATGTGGTGTTTGGTATCGAGATAAACAAGGAGATGAGGAGGCTTCCAGCTGTGAAGCAGGTTTCTGATGTAAGTCACATAACCACCAACCCTGAATGGGGTTAACACAATCAAGTCCTCAACAATCACATCCTCACTAAACAAACATACGTTAACACACCTTGATTGCATTATAGCGCACCCAGAAACTAATATTTCCACTTCAGCTAACCATATTGTGCAATAAAGTGCATGTGGTATTGCTGAACTACTAATAACTGAACTACCTGGTTGATTGATTGATTGGTTGATTGGTCACTGGTGTTTAAAATGGTATTGAATTGAGTGTTTTTGTAGTCTATAGCGAACCAAGTTCACTGATTGGAATATAATCCCTTTGAAAATGAATTAAATGCAGTAAGATTAAAGTGTAACCATTTTTCATTTACAGCTAAAAAATAACACATTACTCTTTAATGATTGTGATTCTCCTTTAACTGGGTGAGGGGATATGTTGACACTGGCTATTTGGTAAACTAACCTTTGCGCTGATGTTTTGTTTACATAATGCAAAGCATGCATTAAGTAACATTGTGTATATTCACTTTTGTTTTGTTTTTCCACAAGATTTTATGTTCGCCCATAACTTAATCACATTTTTATTTTCCAAAAATGTTAATGATCTTAAATAATTAGTATTATGTTATATTAAAACCTATAATGTATATGTGGGATACTAACCCAACTGATAAACATAGTAGCCTACAGTATTTACAATATACTTTGTATTGTAATGAAACACTGAGTCCAATTTTAATGATGGTTACAGTTGGACGCAGGAGTGGCAAAACTGACAATGGAAGAAATCACAAGAGTTTATCCCAACCTAAGGTCTCTTGTTGGCAGCTCTGTGTATGTCAAGGCCTCTGTTCTCACCAAATCAGGTAACGTCAGGTAAAAGCTTTGCAATATTGTTGTCTAATCTTATTTCATCAATGGTTCTCAAAGCAATCCCCTACCTGGGGAGTTAGAATATAGTGTATAGTTATGCTATTTCTAATATTGTAATACTTAATTCCAGAAGTGCTTTTTACAGTGTACTGTGCTCCTCATAATTATACATTTCAAACACTATTGTTTTTCATTCATCATCATTTGATTTAAAGTAAAATAACTTATGCTATGAAACACATTATTTTTATTTCTCTTATTTTGTTAATAAATGTGTTATAATCATAGACTTATTAGATAGACACAGTGAAGAAAATGGCGTCTCAATCTTACCAAGTATTTGCTCATTGTTGCAGTGAACCGCAATATTCTAAGTAAGGGTGTCCTTGTTAGAAAGAATATATGTAGTAGAATATGTATAAACACCAACAGAATATTATAAAGCACCATATGAACAAAGTGTGGCACCTGAAAAAAAATGTGCAGAGCAGTTAAACAGATAATTAATTTATGAATGGGGTGCTTATTGCAGTTGGTCCTATAGGCTGCAGTATCACCCATCGCCACACATCATGGCTGCTTCAAGCCTAGAGTCAGACCATGCCCCCTGGTTATAATCCATTTTAGTGAGCACTTCACCTTTGCCAAAATAATCCACCCCCGTGACAGGTGTGGCACATCAAGATGCTTATTAAACAGTATGATTTTGACTAGGACTTAGTCCAAACACTGTATAGTAACATCAAGCATTTGGGCCTTTCATCCACACACACACACACACACACACACACACACACATACTGCATATCACTGCAGACAGAGTTTTTGCAAAACTCTTTCCAGGGTGAAGATTATCTGAAACTCCATGATCAGCTTTCAAGTGTAAACAGAGAAGGCAACTCTTTGTTTGTGTAACTTGTGTGCCATTATCTCCTATGTTTACATGAGGTGTTAAGTAGTTCAGCGGGATATGTTTTAAAACACTTTTACACTAAAGCATTCACACAACACAGTCTTCTGATAAGCAGTTGGCTGATTCAGTCTGAGTCAGGTCCTTAAAGTAGTAAATGGACTGCATTTATATAGCACTTTTCTAACTTTCTGATCACTCAAAGCACTGTACAGGATCGACTCACATTCACCTATTCACACACATTTGTTGCACCCAGATGCACTTGAGTAACAACATGCCCTTTAACCCTGTGAACAAATACACACAGTTGATGGCGATAATGCAGGATTGTGTCCTATAGTAGATTCCCCTACTTTGTGCAACTTTGTGGATTTCATTGCTTGTATTTACAGTCTAAAATATCAAAGGGAGCCCTTTAATAGTTCAGAAGAATTGTAATTCAATTCTGAAAATTGATGTATTTATTGTTTCTATATTTGCAGGCAGCGACTTAGTGGAAACACAGAAGACTGGCATAAAGATTGTAGTGTCACCATACATTATATCCTTCAGTAACCCACCAAAGTACTTCAAGCCTGGCTTGCCCTTTGACTTAACAGTAAGCACTGTGCTTTTGCAACCACAGTATTGGAAATTCTTAATTATTTGTAATAGTTAGTACTTAGTATCTGATGGAATATGCCAGGTAAACAATAGGGGTTCAGTTGCGGTCACTCAGGAGTTCCTGAGATGAGTCAGCAGAACTGTTTTGTCATTTATGTAGAATGTAACAGCAATGTTTCACCATCCATGTAGCCAAATCCATGTAAATACAACTGTGTTGTACAACAATCCCATTTTAAATCATTCTCCCCAACTTGTGCAGATCCAAGTCAGTCACCATGACGGTTCCCTGGCCCAGGACATTTTTGTCAAACTAAATGTGTTGGACAGTCCCCTTCTCATTGCGTCTGGCACCTACAGAGTGGCCATCAACATGCCTCAGGGTCTACAGCACCAAGTCATTATTGTTAGTGCATCCATACGCTTTGATGTCATTGATTGTGTCGCATAAGCTGCTTTTACAAATCGTTTATGCATCTGTAGTCATTATGTACGAGTTTAATGTACAACTTTAATGGCCCCTTATGATTACAAATATGAATGTCTTGCATATCGTGACTGGAATTGAGTCTATTTATCTCCCCCCTTACCCCATATAGGCGGAGACAGCACAGCCACACCTGAAGCCAGAACAGCAGGCCAAACAGCAGATCATAGTGTATCCCTACCAACCCTTCAACCAGAACAATCAGAACTTCTTGTACATCTCCACTGGGACTGGTGTTGTGTCTGTAGGAGAGAGACTTTCCCTGACACTCACCATCTCCGCTGCAGACACCAACAGAGCGCTCATCACTCACATCAATTACCTGGTGAGCGAATAGTGACTCATTAGCTTTCAGCCTTAGAGTAGAAAGAGACCATACTGTATATATTGAATAAATATGTATATATATACAGATCAGGAATAGAGACATCATAAGGAAGATATTAAAATTAGAACTGGAATTATGTCAGCAGATTTGCAGAAAATGTAGTGTTGTGGTTGAGTGGTTTAATATGTTATTTACATATTTACCCATATAAACAGCCTTATCTAAAGTTAATGGTATGTAGTACAGTAAATGTGACTATGTGTAGATATTCTTTGTTCCTAACCTATCTTCTAAACTACAGGTGCTTACCAAAGGCAACATAATAACTGCTGAGCAGATGAATGTTGTCGGCCAGTCGGCCACCACGGTTGGCTTGACTGTTACCGCGGAGATGATGCCATCATTCCGTTTTGTGGCTTACTACACCCTTGCCTGGGAGAGGCGTGAAGAGGTCGTGGCTGACTCTGTGTGGGTGGATGTGCGGGACAAATGTATTGGAGGGGTGAGTCAGTCCATCCGGGCCACACATCCTTAAGAAATGTTGTTGAAACAGCTTAGGGACTGGAATGGAATGGAAGACCCAGTTTTCCCAGTGTGTTTTGCATTATACTGGTCATATACTCCCCTTCTGGATTTGATAGCCTGTCCCTTCCATACAGTACATTCCATAATGTCAGTATATTTTTTATTGTTTTGGTATATTCTCAGAATGTGAACGCTTAGTCCAATCCCAAAATTGGTCAGACATTCACTGTGCCACCACTTCTTCTTTGGTGGTACCCAAGCCCACTAGTATAAGTCTATGTGTAAGTGTTTGACTCCTTTTGTAGAATTATCAATTGTGGTTTGTGCTAATGTAATTACTGTAGCTATAATGTGTGCCATTATGTATGATAATCATGGATGAAAATATACTGTAGTTTTTATTGTACTTTGAAAACAAAATTTTTCATCTTGTGTTTTGAAGAAAATATACAAACCAGAGGTGCATTCAAATTGAGCAAACAGAGATAATATTTATATTATTAAATACCTTTGCTGTAAATTTTAATGTTTTGTGAAAACATGAATTAGTATTTACTGTAAAATGTAACCCTTTGTCCAGTGTCTATGTTTGTTCGCCAAAAACTACCTCCTCATACCTTTGGTGTGTGTTTGAAAACTTGCAGTGAAGTCAACGTAAAGTGATAAATCCTGTTTGCTATTTTGAACACACCTGTAAAATCGGTTTACCAAATGGTTAAGTGAAGATTTAAGTTTGAAGAAAACATACAAACCAGGATAATGTAAAATATATATCTAAACATAAGAGAAGACACACAAATCAAATATGTTGTGAGCTTATTGAGTGAAACGCATATGAAATGTATTTCTTAAAGAAACACTGCTGTGGTGAAAGTCTGATTTTGGGGTTTGCATTCAGTAATTTCAGAAAATGCGCTTGAAGTGGTGACATTTTTTTTACTTTTGATGATCTGTTTTTGAGATTTGTATTTACTGCATACTATATTATTAAATATTAAATATGACTAAAGCGATAAGAAACTACAAATGTAAGACTGAATGTATTTTGAGTTTTTTGTTTGTTTAACTGCTGTATTTCAACTTAACTTCATCTTTCCCTGTCAGCTGAGTGTTGGGCCAGTGGATGGTCGATACAGAGTGTACAGGCCCGGGACGGCCTTCAAATTCCAGCTCAAAGGTGACCCTGGGGCCAAGGTCAATCTGGTCGCAGTTGACAACGCAGTGTATCTACTCAGCCAGCAGAGACTCACGCAAAGGAAGGTTGGTGTGTGGTTATGTCAAGTGTTGTGTTGCCTATGCTTCGCTTTCACATTACAATAACAACTTTTATTCAAATAATGATGTGGTTTTACTACCGTTGAATACATTTGGAAACACTTAGAAATGTCAGTATGCAAATGACTGTAGGTGGTTAACAATCGATATATATAGAATATCTACATTAGTGTACAAGGCCCCTTTTCAGCTACCATCACTCCTGTGTTTCAAGGGTACATTATGTTAACTTACCCTAAATTAAATGAAAGACTAATAATCAGAAAAACACATAGGTATGTTAAGTTTGAGCTGTTTGGATCACAGAGGAATGTTTGTGAGGAGCAGATACAATGAAAGGATGCTTGAGTGCTTAATGTCATCTCTCGGCCATAGAGGAGGAAATGTGATTGGCTAGGGCTGCTTTGGTGCAGGTTAAGTGTAGAATATGTACAGCCAGCTATGTACAATAAAAGGCATAGCTGGCTGGTTACTGTATCACTCACAATGTTATGCTATTCCCTGTGTATGGAGTTTGATTGGAACATACTACAACTGGACAATGACCCAAAGCACTGCTCCAAATTATACAAGAACTACTGAGGAAGAAGCGTATGAAAAAAGTGTTCATCAAGCCACTACAATTGAAGCTTGTGACATTTTTACCTCAGCAAATTAACAGCTAAAATATAAAATGTCTGCATGGCTTTGATTGCTGATAATGGCTTTGATGAAAGCACAGTAATGTTATTTCCAACCTAGTTAATGCCTCGACTATATTTAACAACATTTGATAGTTTTTGGTTGTTGAGTGACTCCAAGCTTGAATGGTAGTGTGCATATGAAACTTATAGTAATTCTTTGTTATTTGGATATGTACCCTCTCTTGGCCATATGCTCAGATGTGGAACACAGTAGAGACTGGTGACATTGGCTGCACCCATGGGGGAGGGTCCAATGGCTTGCAGGTGTTCACCGATGCAGGACTGTTTTTTGGCTCCAGTACTGGTGTCCAAACATCCACCAGACAAGGTACCTAATATCATACACTGAACATGTGCATGTGTATCTCTTTCATATGTGTCCTCCTGGGTCATGCTTTTGTTAAAGGTTAATCCATATGGTTTTGATTGTATTTCAGTACTTCAGACACACAGTAAACAGAATTTATCTTTGGGTTTGGAGCAAAATTTTTAACACCATTGTATTTAGTTTGAGATCTTAGTAGGCACATTATTGGACATGATAGATACTGTATGTATATGACAGATTAAGATGTAATATGACTTTGGCAGTTGGTTGTCTGGTAATATTTATTTACATATTTTATGTAAAAAAAAATCTTATTTTACTGTTAGTCAAATTATTGCACTTATGAACCTTCCAGCATATACATATTATATATCATATCTTTATACATATTAAATATTTGTTTTAACTATGATGTCTCTTGTGAATGGAGCAACTTTGCAGCAGTTGTTCATCCAAAATGTACAAACATGCACAAAAATGAATTTGCTACTAGCATTCATGGTCATGTTTTACGTGCTAATGTGTTTATTTTCTGCATGGGAAGAAATGTATTTGTTGTTTGGTAATAAAAGATAAACTCAGTCAGCGCTGCTACAACACTGTTGCACATGGTACCATATGTACTGAATAAACAAACATATATATTGCATTTTTCTTTCTCTCTTCACAGCTTTGCAGTGTCCTGGTTATGCCAGAAAGAGGCGCTCTGCTGAACTGTTAAAACGGAGAGCCCAACTGGGTAAGTTACTCTTATATTTTATTTTTTGCAGTGTAAAAATGAGCAGAGCAGAGAATATGACAAACATTTGCTTGGCATCTTGCTATTTATTTGTAATATCACCAAATATCAAGGCTGTCAGCTTTGAGGAGTAGCCAGGAGGGTGGCTACTCCTCTCCATACATAGGACTGACCCAGCGTCACATCTTTGAAACACCTCTTCATCCGTTCACTCAGAAACCTGTACCTCTCGCTTGACCTTTAGAAAGACTAGCCCTACTGGGATAGCAGGACGCAAGCTAGTCTGAGTCAAGTCCATTGCCTCTTTGCCACAGAGTCAAGCTCTTGAGGGAGATAATGGAATCCCGCTTCCACGGAATGCTTTGATTATTTTCACCTCGCATTGCAGCGTTTATCATGTATTATCTTGTTTATAATATCATGTTTCTTATTCCTTTTTTGTATTATTGTTTTATTGTTTATAATTTCATTTTACCATTCCATCCTATGTTTTGTATTACATTTCTTAATTTGTAAAGCATGTGTATTATTATTATTATGAGTTGCTACCACTTAGCTAGGTGGCTGTCCAAGCAGTACCCACATGGAGCACACATGTATGCTCCCTGTGTGTACGTCGATAGACAGGGAGGGGTTATTAGTCTCCCAGCCAACTGGGTGTGTTCCACAGAGAGCCACTACAAGGAGAAGCTGCTGCATCGCTGCTGTAAGGATGGCCTAAGGGACATTCCCATGCCGTACTCGTGCACACGACGCTCCCTCTACATCACCGAGGGCTGGGAGTGCATCCGGGCCTTCCGCTACTGCTGTGCCCACTACCGCCACCAGGAGTTTGACACCCAGCGGCCCACCACCATGCCGCCCCTGACCACCACCACCACCTTCCTCCCAACCACCTCTGCCAGGGACATCATACATATGGTCCACCGCCAAAATGTCTTTATGATGAGTATGTGTTTACTTGTAAGAGTGCTCCATCTTCATCCATCTCTAGGATAGCAGACAGCAGACATACTGTAGATAAACACAAGGATATATTTGGTAATTTAAACTATCTTCTCCAAGGGTCTTACAGTGAGCAGAATAGCAGAATACAGTATTAAAGAGCATATAGGGGTTAACATTCTTGATCAAAGTTGATCACACATAGATACAGCTGGTCCAGTAGACCATTATGGCCAGGGATACAGGGGTCCAGTAGAATATCTGGATGCAATCTGCATTTTGTTGCTTTGTACTTTAAAGTTGAATAAGAATATCCTGGCCAGGGATACAGTAAGTCATGTGAATATTATCCTGGCCCTTGGTCCATGCACAGATAGTTTAATCCAAAGCGACAATAATAATAATAATAAACTTACTGTACTCAAGGATACTTACTATAGACTCACATTGTCTGCCCAGACCACTTCTATTGGGTATAAGCAGCAGTCGCCACCAATGGCATACATCAAGGCTGACTATAAATTACATTTTATTGTACACTTTCACAACTGTTAATAAGGGTGTTAATTAGTCTCGGAGTTAAAGCATAACATGACAACTTCACTGATAGCCATTGAGGAATCTACACTACATCGGCAACATTGTTGCTCTCAAATCCGCTCTCAAGTTTAATTTTGTGACCAGACAGTACCACCAGTATATCCAAGTTATTATTGCATGAATCTGTTATACAGGTCGCCCAGGACTTATGGGACAACCAGGACCTCCAAGAGAAAGTGAAGGAGCAGGAAATCCTGAAGTATATAGAGTATTAGAAGAATCAATTCCAAAGGCAGCAGGGGCGATAGGGATTGCAACAGAGAATGAGGATGAGGAAGAAGACGATGGCGAGTATCTGGATGAGACTCAGGTGTATTTGCGCTCCAAGTTCTACGAGTCTTGGCTGTGGAACGATAAATATCTTCCAAAGGCAAAGGGGACAGACGGGTATGTGCCTGAACTTAAAGTAATGTCTCAAAACTAAATGAAATGAAATGTATTCCACCTACAAAAATACCATCTTCTCCAAACCATAAGGGGCCAGTAATATTGTGGCATCTTTAGATCACGTCCTCCTCAGAGCATCTGCTCCATTATCACCTATTTCTCAGTCAATCCACTACTGGGTCCACACACCATTAAATATTAGTCATACGGTAACAAAATAAGCCAATAGGCTACAAAAGTGATTTAAGCATATTTATAACATTTCAACTAAACCGCTAAAACACAGAGCCAACAGCACTGCTATTTGTAATATTCTCGTGCCATATTAACAAGAAAAAAAAAAACAGCCACAGTCAGCCAAACAATATCAACGCCATAGGGAATAGTAGAGGCTATATTGTTGGCAGCCCGACAGAAAACAGAACACACCCAGTTGCAGCATGGCAAAATGATAACTGACAAAAGAACACAGGTTAGGTTACTTTATTAATACCCATTTGTTTTGCAGTGAAATAATCATCATCGCAGTTCATCATGACACAGACAACCGACAAACATGGATTCTAACAGTTCATAGAACCATACATATATACATGTATATGTAAAATAATAAGAACATTTATAAAATCCATAAAACTATTTAAAAAATGTTTTATATATAAATAAAATACAAGAGACATCATCTGACCAGTGCGGCTTATGAATGGTTTAATTGACTAATGGCTGACAGGACAAAGCTGTTTTTGTAAGTTAATAAGGATTGTAATGAGTCTCTAAGAGTGAAAGCATAACATGAGAACCTTGCTGATACAGCTATTTCCTGTTATTTCCTATCAGCGAGGTTCTCATGTTATGCTTTCACATTACAACCCTTATTAACAGTTGTGAAAGTGTACAATAAAATGTAATTTATAATCAGTTTTGATGTATGCCATTGGTGGCGACTGCTGCCTATACCCATTAGAAGTGGTCTGGGCAGATAATGTGAGTCTACAGTAAGTATCCTTGAGTACAGTAAGTTTATTATTATTGTTGCTTTGGATTAAACTATCTGTGCATGGACCAAGGGCCAAGATAGTATTCATATGACTTACTGTATCCCTGACTTGCAGTTACTCTTTAAATGACTACAACAAACCAGTGTGACTTGGGAATACATGCTATCAAATGGTGATTGCGGTTTCATGTTTATCTTGTGACACACAGTCTAGCCTCTCTGACGGTGGACAGCATCTTACCGGACAGCATCACAGAGTGGGGCATCCTGGCAATCAGTGCATCGCCTGACACAGGTGTGTTTGTGTGTGTGTTTGTGTTCTTAACAATTAAAGGCAGGGCCAGTTATCTCGTGAACACTTGCTAACTTTGAGCTCAAATCAAAACAATATCGCTCACACATTGAAATGCATTCTGAAGCAAAACGTAGTTCTACGGCTTTGTTGATCCGAGCAGTGTTCGCCACTTTGTTAATATTGCTATTTACCGAGCCAGGGATGTGTAGAAGTATCAGATTCTTTTTTCAACATGCACCGAGAAGGGTAAGATGTGAGGCGATATTTGGTGAATTTTACAAAATGTGTATTAGATTGCATTTAGTTTGCAATATCTCATTATACCTTTTAATACTGTGATCTTTAGGTGCAACTGAATATACTGTTGTTGTTAGTTAGGTGGAGTTAGCGATTGCATGCTACACTTTTTGTCAAATTCTGTGAAAATACTCACTGTCCGCTAGTTTCCCATTCTGTGTGTAACCTGTAAATGAGGAAAATATACAAAGTAGTGCAGACTGCACCACACAACACTATCCTATCGCGGCATTGTCAATGGCATTGAAGGTAGGGGTGTTTATGTTTTGATTGAGTCAGAATCTCTGACTCCACCTTTAATTACTGCCATATGATGTTTCTGCTGTTTTCAACAAATGTACTTACATACGTTCCTTTGGATAAAAGTGGCTACTAAATTACTTAAATGTAATAATTATTTTTGGAAGCAAACAGTTGTGGTTTGGTGTCTCAAAGCGAGGCATACGTCTATATTTGATGGTATCTGATGGGATCCAGCCTGGAGAACACAGCGATGCGGCCCAAACATGCTCTCAATGATCATTAAATGCACTTGCGTAGTTTGTAGCAATTTCCCAAAGAGAGAGGAAGAAATCAGTCAAAAATATTTTCTGAAGAACTGGAATTATATTAAGCCTTTAAAAAGCCTTCTTGAATTGACACATTCCAGTAATTCTGTATGCGTCTTACTGTTCCATAGGTTTCTGTGTAGCTGAGCCATACAACATCAAGACATGGAAGCATTTTTTTGTGGACCTCAAGCTACCGTATTCAGTGGCGAGAAATGAACAGATTGAAATTAAAGCTGTGATCCACAACTATGGTGACTTGGACATGCAGGTACATGTAATGTTATTACATTTAATAATACTCATAGTTGTGCTAGAAGAAGGGTGTTCTTTATTGATGACTCATTTGTACTGACTGCCCTGTCATGAAGCTTCTACATCTTCCCCCCGCTATTGAAGACATTCTACTTGAAGACACAACACTTGCCTGTTACAGCAATCACACATGAACTGTTAACCCAAACTCTCAGTAAACTGACATAGCAACACATCAGACATTAAACA
>JAODLL010020898.1:0-25932 GCA_026546735.1 Forbesichthys agassizii | reverse complement strand
GTGATTGTTGATTAGATAATTGCATTAATGAGAAATTGAACAGGTGTTCCTAATAATCCTTTAGGTGAGTGTATATAATATATATACATACATATGTATGACTTTTCTAACTAAATTCTAGGTGTTTTGCATCAATAATACCATAATAAATTAATCAGAACACGAAAAGTGGTATACCGTTTCTCCAGGGCAAACAAGTGCACTACTTCCTACCACTGAGCAGATGCTACTGGGCCTGTAATTTAAATGTACCCTGTTTTGTGACAGTAATGAAGGCCCTTTAATGCCTACTTATACTACAACTACTTTTAGCCTATTTGCTATGACCATTTTACTCTTTGTTGTCCTTGTTCTTGCTGCTTTTTAGACTCTTGCTTGACAGAATGGACAGACATGTTCACTCTCAGTAAAGCTAAAATCTACCACCACTTTCTTAAGAGGGCCGGATGTTATAAAAATGTAATTAGAACTAAAATAGTAAATCAAATTCACAGTAGATTATACAACAAGGCATCTAATTTAAAACAATCATTGACACATTTATTTTAATTTTAAACATTTAATTTAAATTACACTTCAACTCTTAACATGTCTCACTTCAATAGTGAATGCTTTTAAACTGACATATACATTTAGGTTCTCTTTAATTCCGCCTCATGCAATTCCATTCACCGCCATTTACATTTAGAAAGAGTTTGCTTTTATGTTGTTGCAAAGATCCTGTCAATCATAAGCCCCACACATCAACGTAATATGCCTACCTTGATCTTGTTCGAATACGTACCCCTATTTCATATACATTATACAAATTTTAAGCAACTTATAGTTTTTTTTATTAATTTGGCTTTTTACCAGATTTCTCTAAATGTATTTTTTGTAAAAGGAATTTTTGTATTTCATAAACTGGTCACGTGAATCCGCTGCATTCATGGTTTAATGAGTTTATATAAATGCTACACAGCCAGGCTAAGTGTGCGTTCAGTGGACTGAATGTTATGAATGTTCAATTCACTTTTTCAATTAAAACATTGTTGTTGTTGTTGTTGTTGCCATGTGAACAGTGGGGAATGGAATTGCATGAGGCAACTAAAAAGCCTATACTGTACTAAATAATGACAAAGGGAACCTAAATGTACTATTTTAGTATTAAAGTAATCACTCTTGAATTGAGACATTTTAAATGTTAAAATGTAATTATATTGGAAATTAAAATGTTACTTTAATTTAATAAAGGTCAGTCATTCTTGCTAACTTCAAGCTGAAATCAGAACAGTGTCGTTCCTCCGTGGCGGTTCCTCACACATATAAATGCATTGGGAAGCTAAATGCAGTATATCTTTGTTGATGTGAGCGGTTTTTGCCACTTTGTTTACTATTTATGGAGCCAGGGCTGTGTAGAAGTACAATGTTATTTTTTCAACATGCACAGACAACGGTAAGATAACGAAATGCGAGGAGATATTTGTTGAATTTGTGTGAATTTGGCAAAAAGTGTATTAGCTTAGCATTTAGCTTGCAATAGCTGACCTAACCTTTAATTTTTAATGGTTGTTTAAAATTTGATGTATTATTGTAAGATCTACTGTGAATTTAATTTTCTAATTTAGTATAATAAAATGTGAATAAAATCCACCCATCATACCTTCTGACCTTGTGTCTCATTTTGACAGATCCCTCAGACTACAGTCAGAAAGACAAGAAGGAAGCGTTGCCCTGGAGAGGAACAACACTCTGTACTAAGTTCACTAGAAACACTCAGCGGGCACACGAGCTGCCAAGACAAAGGGAGAGAGAGACAAAAGGTGTCTGTGGGACAGGATGTTTGAAGGAAAATGAGGAGACACTGTGGATAGATTATAAAATGAGGAGCGGTAATTGGCTTAGGTCAGCATCACACACACGCACGCACACACTCACGCACACACGCGCACACACAGTGAAGCTACTGATTTGAAGTGATGAGTCATTCTTCTACCCTCTGGCTTTGCTAGTACGTACACATACATAATCAGACTGCTAGTCCTCAAACACACCTTGACACATAAACCAAATACTAAAGGCAGCTAATATGCAGCTGAGTCATAGGAGAAAAAAGTACTTAAACGTACGGTAGATAACCCTAGAATGCATAACATCAGTCAAATTAACCAGAAGTCGTACATTTTCTTGCTTAACTTTAGAGACATCTTAATATTCCATGTAGACCTCAAATAACGTGTTATAATCGTGTGTAACTTTAGCTTTAAGTGATAACTTTATTTATTTCGGTGAAAAATAGGATGTTATGCCGATACCCCTACGTAACACAATTACTTTCAATGGGATATTCATGATCATTTAAACCAATTTAGAGGCATACAATTTACCACAATTATCCATCTACCTGTGCTAAATAAATGCTCACAGTGATTTATAACCTTAATTAACCCATTCATCTTTCTTACAGCGCCCTCTATAGGTAACGTGTATATCATGTCAATCATTGACCAATGATGCAGATGAAAATCTATATTATACTGTATACCAGAAGTCGTCACTGCCATTACTGTTATTATTGACAGATTTACATTATTAGCACAGGTTGTATTTATGGTAATGTTTATTTTCTGACATTTACATTTTTAGACAAAAATAAGTGTGATCAAAGTGTGATCAAATAATATGGAGGACCCCTGCAGTACCTCTGAGGACCCCCCCCCCAGAGGTCCCGGACCCCCTGTTGAATACCTCTGCTATATACTATAGTAAAGACATATTTTAGTGCTGAATATATTATCAACATATAATGGTAATAATGGTTGGTAATATATGTTGATTATATCATAACAAAAGTGCATGTCAAGGTCTGATAAATAACAGGTGGGAAGCGAACTGCTTTTTGGATGGGGGAGAAATGAGTAGGCACCTGAGCCACTTTAATTGTCATGGCGACAACAGCCAGACAACCAAGGCTTGTGGTCAGATGAGGGATAAACCATGAACTGGGTGCTGTAGGGTGTTGGGTACCCAAGGCTCACTACGACAAACAGAAGGGCTACTGTGTCACATGTGGCAAAACATTTTAACAATGGTTACAGGAGGAATGTGAAACACACTGCTCCATACAGGGTTGTGTGGCTCACAGTGCCTGTACTAACCCATACTAACCATAGATATTAACCCATTATGACCGCACACACGCACGCACACACAGAACTATATATTTAGATTTGGATTCCTAATGGGAATATTCAAAGGTTCTCAATGTTAAAATACCCAATTTTCACCATCAGAAACAATTGTTTGGTAATGTTAACGTATTGTATAATGACTATTTTAATGGGAATTTAATTAAGGTACATTTTACTATATGGTGGTGCTAAAGGAAAAATACATGGGTCAAGGCAGATGGATTATATCAGGATAAGCAGATATAATGGAAAAGTAGTGTGAGTTTGATTCCTCTAACTTCAACAAAATGTGAGATATTGCTTTTAATAACCATACATCAGCTCAAAATAATGCAATACCCATTATAACTCAATGCAGGTCATTTTGACCCACATTGAACTTGATAGTTTTTGGGTCTGGCATCCTGTAGGGTAAACACAAATATAAAAAACACACTGACTGTAAGTCCTAAGAACCAACCTCTCCCAAACTCCCATGTTGCAATCCCATTTTACACTTATGTCTGTAATTATTGTAGACAGGCGCGGGCAGGAGAATTCCTTATAAAGGATCCACAACGTTCATGAGTTTCGAAACAATTAAAAAACACTGAATTCCCAGCTGTCAGGCTGAGCTCTAAAACAATAATCACAAAGTCTAAGCATGTCAATGTCCTTCCAGTTGAGCAACAAATATGTGAATTTCAATAATTACAGTATCACAAGTAATTACAGTAGCACCCTCTGTGGAAATTATACAGCTATACTGTTTTTTGTTGATTAGAGTTAAGATTTTTACCTCTTGTGTTTATTGCCTTAATGACATGACCGCCATTTTGTAGCAGCTAAATATAGTATGAGTAATGATAGGTTTGACATCTGAGATATAAGGACACGGGCTAAGTTAAGTGTAGCTAATAAGATGTCCTGACTTTCATGTCTTATTTTTGGCTCAAATGAGCCCATTTCCCCCACCAGCCATGTAATAACATCCCAGAGGGCCCATCTAGATCCTCGCCATGGAAAGAGCACACAAACAATAACAACGGATAACAAACAGTGATTAAATCACTTTGTCTTGTGCCTCTAGCATCCCATTTTCATCTCCCAGGAAATGGCTGTGGGCTTGTGTTCAAGCTCTCACTCATGATGTCTCTTGCCAGCTCCCTCTCTCTCTCTCTCTCTCTCTCTCTCTCTCTACCTTTTCCAGCAGTCTTTATTTCTGTCCATTCTTGCCCTACCTTTAGTATGTATCACCAGCACTATCAACTCAACACAAATCCTATTGCGAAACAACAAGCTCTCCTCTACAGTAGGTCATCAAACTAATTAACATTCATTTTCATAATATAAACAAATCATTTTTCTGCGGCATTGAAGATTTATATTTTTTAGAGGCATGTGATTTTTAATGGCCATCAACAGAAAATATGCTTTTTGGGAGACATAAAGGTATTTTTGGTTGCAGTGCCAGCGTTGTCCACCGTACCAGGAAGCAATAATCGCAACATATTCCCGAGGGCTGGGTTGAGTACACCTCTCCTTAGTGGTGGGGTTGTCTTGGTGGGTTCCAGCCTTTATATTAAAAAACATATTCCCACCATTGTGTGTTGTTGGTGCATGTAACATGTGCATGTCTGTGTTAGGCTCCATCGCAGTCACTTTGCCTGGACTGACACAATATACTGTCATACAAAAATCACAACCTCTCTCAGGTCAATGAGAAAACACATCTTATTTCTAAATATGCTCACAATCCATCGCAACATTAACAACACATATTATTACTAATAGAGACATAATTCTAACATGTTTACAATACAAGGGAGGCCGTCTCATATTGAGTACAGCATACGCTTTTAATGGTGCATATTGACATTACTATTTTTTTGACCAAAACTGTTCTGAATTACATTCTACTGTAATAAACTGGATGTGAGTGTTGGGGTGACAGTGAGTAATGAGTAATGCGAGGTGACAGGTGATCCAGAAGTTGCTGGTTCGAACCCTGCCGAACCCCACCAAGTGTCCAGGTGTCCCTGAGCAAGACACCTAACCCTAACTGCTCCCGGTGGTCAGGTGTCACATTGCATGGCTGACACCATTATCGGTGTATGTGTGAATGTGTGTGTGAATGGGTGAATGCAAGGGTACTGTAAACCACTTTGAGTGGCCGAAAGGTTGTAAAAGCGTTATATAAATATAAATGCAGTCCATTTTGCTTAGACCTCAGATCTGTGCAGCAGAACAACCTGAGAATGATTTAGTGCCTATGATATGTCACATTCACCTACAGTATACGGTGTTCCTGCAAAGGCTGTCACTGACAGCACCTGTCTTGTGCAGTAATTGATACTGACATGGTCATGGGCTAGTGGAGCTACAGTCACAACAGAGGTCACAGCAGCATTTGTTTAAGGTGGAGAACCTCATCTACGTTACACCGTACCGTGAACAAATATGGACATGGATAGGTGTGGCTTGTATAGTACACTTCACTTCAGCAACAAACACAATCTCCCAAACCAGAACGACACTATATAACATGAAAATGACATTTATGAAATTAAAATTAAACTGATTATTAACAAATCATCTCTGTCTAAAATGCTGCGTCCATCCATACAGGCCTGTAGTGCATCAGAATTCATTCAACCTTCAGATATAAGGACGGCAAAGATTGTATCAGAAACAACAGGAGGTCAGAAGGTTTGAATTGTTCATAAGTAGGTTGCTGTAAAAAGCCACCATCATTCTATTTGTCCACAACCGTCATTTTGGACAGACATTTCTACCTTCAAGAGAAGTATTCTGTTTCATTTGGTATTTCACCATCACCTGATAAGGCGATATGAGTGGGAGAGTGGGATATGTCAGAAATGATTGGTTACAGCTCAGCAGTGTGAATCTCAGCAAACTCACGTCAGAGTTCAAAATGACGAAACCCCTTTCAGGTTCATTGGGACAACACAACGGATTAAACACCTGGAAACACTTGGATTTGACAATAGGTGACATTTATGGTCAGAGGAAATTATGCATGGTTGCCGTCAGTGATTGGAGGAGAGAAAGTTCTTTATCCATAACAATTCTTGGTGTATTGTTAGCGGTTTGAGTTTAAGAGGTTTTGTCTGGGTTCCTCCATCTTTCCCTCAGTCTCCTTGTTTCATGGCAGAGAGCCCAGTGTATAAAGCGTATGCGGCTCTTAGCAGATACTGGCAAAAAGAAACGACAAGTCTTGGAAATATGTTTTTCTGTTGACTGTCTTTTTAAAAGCCACATATTAGAGCACATCAGTAGCAAGCCAACGGGAGAACAAAACATCTGAGACTATATGAAGTTAATGCACTGTACCTCTTCGTGTGTGGTTTTAAACGTAATAGTTTCACATTACACGTTAAAAAGTATGCACATTATATATCAAATGTGATTCACGTAATAAACTATACATGTCTAATACACAAGTGTATACGTTTATTATTCAAATGTATTTCTTTTTGATTAAATGTGTTTGTAATAAAACTGCTAGCAGCAGCCCCCTGTGGTAATAACAACTGGTGTAACGAAAAGCAGCACCAAATGAGTGGGTAGAAAATGAGTGGTCACAGTTACTGGGCTTGGGTTCAGTCTAGATCCCTTTGGATTTAGTGCAAAGTTCTCCTTCCTCTCTCTCGCTCTGTCTCTCCCCCTCGCTTTCACTCTCCCATGTGTCGTCCACACACCCACGCGCCCCGACACGCCACACACACAGACATTCACACAACAGTCATATTAATGTATTTCTTTTTGAAGAGAAATGTAACACCCACAGCTCTCAACTCCTCTGCCACAGCTAATTATTCTGTTTAAAGCGTCCGGAGGGGAGGGGACGGAGGACGGGAGGGAGGACGGGGGGGGTATAGTCCCCAGGGTCCAACAATAAAACAGACATAAACTACATAAACTACTATGACTCAGATATTGTGCTTTCATTCTTATTCTACGACTAAAACTGAAAAGGCGTCCCTCAGCAACATCAGCAGAACTCATCAAAAGGAGCAGTGTGAGAGAGGCGTCATTAATGCTCAAAGGAAAACATCTTCAACAGCAGGGCCTGTTTATTTCATCCCAATGCCATGGAACACCCCCTCTACCCAAACAGTGGGGGGAAAAGAAGAATGGAACAGACCAAGGTCCTATTCATCCAACCGCAAGGCCGTATAGTCAACAGCCTGAGAGTCTTCAGACAGGAAAACCCTTCGCTCTGCCCTGTTTGCATACTCGTCTTCACAGACGTTTAACTTTTCTCTCTCTCTTGTCGTCACATGATCTGACTCAGTGCTTCGTTCCACTTACCATGTGTGTTTGGCTCCATGTTGGCTCTACTGGACGGCGAGGGTCAGTGCCAGCATGCCCATATCCATGCCCGACGTCAACTGTGTATAGTTTCTTCCTACTAGTGCGTGTAGAGCTAACGGTCCTCCGCTCCTCTCTGCTCAATGTTTGATCCACCGCGCTGAGAGCTGCCGGCTTCGGTGTTGCCAGCTCATCTCTGACTGCTAATGCCAGCGTTACATCTGTCTCTGGCTGTCTGCGCTCCCCAGGAGAGGGAGGAGAGGGAGGACCGAGCTGAGAAAGGGAGGGACGGCAGAGTGAGACGCAGTTTCCAGAGAGAGAGAGAGAGAGAGAGAGAGAGAGAGAGAGAGAGAGAGAGATAGAGAGGAGGGAGGCACAGAGGTTGAGGAGGCTGTGTTTACAGCAATGTCTTCAACAATGCTTGTAGCTTGAACCAGAGACATTACAAGCACTTTGTTAGAACTTTCCGGAACTTCCACTTCACTAGAGTCACCAACTTATACTTACGAGATGCGTTTAGCTGTACGGTACTGTGCCAGTTTGCTTTAAGGCTTTAAGGATAAGTTTATTTTAGGAATTTGAAGAGCAACCCTTGACAACAAGCTATACTGCGGACCGAGCACATAATTACATTTTGATGGCTAATTGGCAGTATGGTAATGGTCTATATCCCAAACTGTCACATGGTTCAGATACAACACTTGCATAAACAGCCACTGTTCCTGCGGGAGCGTCTCAAATGTGTCTGTGACGGGAAAACATCTCTTGAAGTTCAAAAGAAACGGAGGCGGCAGTCACGCGCGTTTCATCAGGCGGCTAAACCGAGGCGGTCTGATTCGTTTTGGATCCCAGTTCATCTTCTTGTCACTTTTATTCATCACACTGCTTATTTAAAGTCCCATATGTCACACAAGGACAATTCTAAGTGGAGCCTGTGCCAAATAATATTTTAGTGAAATATTACAAAGGATGAATCATATTTCAGCAATTGCTTGTCTTGGTTTTACTTTGTGACTTTGTGGCTCAGCTAATCTTGAGCTCTGCTGTGGATGTTTCTAAGTCATCTTACTCTACATGCACACATCAATGCTAGCTTGACGTTAATGAAAGCAAGCATATATAAACAATAAGGGTTAGCATGAGGTACACAATAGTCTCTAGTCAGACAGGGAATGAATGAATGTATTATCCTTGGTCAAGTCTACCGAATCTGAGTAGCCTACATTAAACACACATATTGCTGTACGAAACGTCACACATCGGCTGAGTAAAGTATACACACACACACACACGCACACACACACACACACACACACACACACACACACACACATATAAATACAGTGCACACCTGTCATTATGCATCCATCCACATTACTACTTTTCCAACAGCACCCACACAGAAAACAGACAACAGAAAATGTTTTAGTCCTGAGTGATTTGATTTGCCACCCCCATAAACACCCTTTAAGCAGCTGATTTACGGTGTCATTAAAATAAGCTGTTCAAGTCGGTGCTAAGGTGTGCTAAGTACGTGGAAGGCATTGTATGTTAAGTAAGCACCACATCAGGGAGGCAAAAATATCACAGCACGGGGCAGAGGCCAAAAAAAAAAAAATATATATATATATATAATATATTATAACACATTTTCGGCAGATGAACACAGTTTGGCACGACAACTCTTCATTTACTTCTACTAACAAAAAACAGAAAATGGGTTTTCTGAAGAACGGACTTTAAGCTAATGCTCGCTGTTTGCTTGCTGTTGCTGTCAGGTGAGATTTAAACATAAACAGAAGTGTACAGTACCTTTAGTGTACTGTACCTTTAATTTAAACTGGTAAATACCTTTAGACGACAGGATACATGTTAGATTTGATATGTTATTTAGCTCCAATTACATTTTATCACCTTTACAAATCATATTCTACAGTATGAGTAAAAGACACATATTGTGACAGACAATAATAATAGATGGATGTCAGTAAAAAGCAAAGGAGGACTGGGAGAGTGCAAACGTCCCGTACAGCAATAACAATAGGGACAATTATACAATAATGACTAGTGAGGGACAATGAGTTGGTGGCGTTGACACGAGCTCCCGCAACGCCTCGCATTAGCATGGGAAACAGAATGTGTGAAGGAAAGAGAAATGGACTTAATATCGCCATGGGAACGATAGCTTTAACTCACATGTTGCCACTATGCTGTCATTGCTGAAAGAGGGTGATAGAAACATTGATAGCAATGGAAACAGTCACTGGCATTTCATAAAAGACCTTCCGAGACGCCATTCTGATATTCAGAGGTACAATATTACAGTTGCGTTTTATACGCATATACTGTATGCATTTAACACAGCTCCAAGCTGATTTGAAAACCAGATGTTTGGGGACTATTGTTACTAGAGACTCACTATTCCCACCACATGAGAAGGACTACAAGGTAGAATGATCATTTTGTGGATTGCGCTTTATTTGAAAACTTTTACAAAGAGGTTTCAGATCTAAATATATCAATCCAAAGAAATCCCAACAATGTATCTGACTGCGTAGTTTTTGTAGGCAGTAAATTGTGTGAGTGTATAGTATACACACACACACACACACACACACACACACACACACACACACACAGCAGTCAGGCTGATCATGTCACAAACATAGATAAGCCTATGGTTTATTGATCATTAGAAAACCCTTTGCATTTGCAACACAATACATGATCACATTTGGAAATGGGTGTGCTGATTAAAGAAGCAATAAAACTGGCCTTCTTTAGACTAGTTGAGTATAGGGAGCATCAATGTGTGCACGTTTGATTACAGGCTCCAAATGAAACAAAGAACAATTGTCTTACTCCAAGAAATGAAGGCCATTCAGATTTGCCTCAGAGATCGATCCTAAAGCTGAATTTGTCTGCTTTATACTGCCTTCTATTGCCAGGACATAATGATGGATCTTGTCTAAACTTGTCTAAATCATTCAAAAATAATTCATTATTTTTCAATAGAGACATTGTGTTGTTGTTGTTGTGATCCCCACAGCTTTACAAAAAAGTTTATTTCATGGTTTAAAGGCTGCCCATGCTTACTGATATGTCACCAGAAAGCATGTGGTGGTTGTATTCCTATAACGGGAATCAGTGTGCAAATGCATTAATATGCTGGGTTTTGTCTCTCCTCAACATGCTGCCATAGCTTACAGCATTTACACCACCCAACATCACTACTGTAGCAACATAACAATTCCCCACATCCCAGATATATTTTGATACATTCAAGAGGGTGAATCATAAGCATACAGTGATAATACCAAGTAGTGTTTGCAGACTATGTAGATGGAAATATGACAATATATGTGACCTTATTTGAGAATGTACAAAACATCTAGAATAAAATACACATAGCAAATACCAGTGTATTGTGCTGCTTTTAAAGACAGTAACACCAACAGCAAGAGAGCAATATGAGCATCTGAAACTATGATCAGTGTGATTCACGTTTTGCCTACACGCTAGGACAAAACGGAATGATGTGCTATGCAATGGCAAGCCCGCCATCTAGTGGTGAACAAAAGCAACAAAAAAAAAGTATGTATACTTAAAAGATAACAGATTTTCTAGCAGAAACTTAGCATTATAGTAAGTCTGCAAGGGTGTGTTTGTGAGTGTGTCTTTGTACGAGTCAAGGGCAGAGTTTTTCATCTCCATTGAAGTTTAAACCAGCATACAATAGTCCAGTAAAAACGTAATTAATTTCTTTTACAGCAATTAGCAGATGCATTTATCCTATCCAATTCAATGCCTTCTATTGGTTTTGGCGCTCAAGAACAAGAACCGTGTTCTAAACATTGGCTTTGACAGACGTCAGGTGCTGCCAGTGGCCTTCAGAGCTCATTCACTAAGAAGAGCCTAAACATTCAGAGCCTCTCCTAACATAGACCAGAAATTACTCACCGCTCTCAGTAGACAGCTGACTGTGGAATTCTGGGAACTGACTTTCTACAGGTACGCTGATGGTGCGTCGAAGGAGACGGACCTTGCATGATTCTGACCGCCTCTCCTATAACAATCAAGACACAAGGTAAGGAAAACAAATGTCAACAATATGTTGGACAAGGAGGTTCAAAGAAATGTGTGTCTGTAGACCTTAGAGCAAAACACAGCAGACCTCCCTCCTCATGCTATATGCCTACAATATGTGTTTGACAAAGAAAGTTGTTGTCACTGTAAGGACAAAATAATTCTTACAAATATGTCTCAGCCTCTCATGCAGGCACCGCAGCAGTCACACAAGCAGGGTCAAAAAAACACACACACACACACACACACGCACACACACACACACACACACACACTAATCACCCAGTGCCCTCATTGGTTTCTTTGGGACAAAGGCGGCAGCCGACCTGATTAACAACAAGAGCAGAAATCCAACCCATCAGAGATTAGCAGTGCTGGACTTCCTATAGCTCGCATACCAATCACCTATTCAGCTCCCACTGATCAAACTGACAAAGAGCAGATACAGATAATAGAGGAATGATAAGTGGAGTGATAATGGCGTATCGAGCATCCTCACACTTGTCAGCCTATGCAACCCAGAACACTGTCTCTCTGCTGGTTAAAGGTCACCTTGTTTAATTGCTTCATGGAACATTGCTGTATCTCCACGCTACAAGCTAACTGTAAGGTAGATGACGCTGTGGCAGTTTGGTTACAGAGTAAAAATATCTCCGAGCAGTTTCTTCTCAGTGCGAGCGTCTTGAAGATCTTTCATTAGTGGTCACGGTTGAATACAAGGCCTAAGTCATTTTTTCTTATTACCACCTTTGTTTGTAACAACCTAGCAATGAGAAGCATACTGTAAATTAAACTTTGATTAATGATTATTATTTATTCATCATTAATAATGTATTAAAGTGTAACTTCACCCCAGCTCTGAGCTGGACCATTGCACGACTTTGAAACATGCTAAAACGTTGTCAAGGAGCTGAGTGAATTGAGGGGAGGGGCTGAGAGGTGGATTACCATTAACGCTAAGATTTCAATTAGTACACCTGGTAGCCTGCCAGGACCTTCAGCTGTATTTAACGGTCAATATTATCACCATCATGTGTCTCATCACAGTTCAGTACCATTATTTAATTTACATCTAAAAAAAAAACAACAAAGTTACATTTTAGGGTGCAGTTAATCTTTCATTTACTTTTTTTATACCGTTAAACTGTATAATAGTTTGTGTGTTTTTTAATGATGATCAGGACCTCAAATAACGTATGGTCCAAACTGAATATATGTTTAAACGCTGACATTAAAAAGTCTGTTCAAACATACATACAGTAAGCAGGACATCCACACATTACTAATGTGACATTAGGGATGACAAGGTTCTGAAAGTAGCAAGATTGCCTCTGCATCTCTCACAAACTAATCCCGAGAGCCTTCTACTGGCAGAAATGTGATGTTTGCATGAACAGAAGTGGGCCAATCCAATCTAGTTAATAAAAATGGAAGGGGTTAAAGAAAAAGGGCTAAAAAGGGACACGCAGTGGTCTGCCAATACTCTGTCAAAATCCAACATCTATAAAATACCTCAGTGAATCACCTCTTTGTTTTATATATCATATCTGCAGAAGATATCTGGATAGCTGCATGTTTTATTGTGACTTTAGCACAAGGTTAAATGCAGAGATAGTATTCAAATATCATTAAACAATAACCCTCTATGCTACTGAAACACATTTCTCTCTATAATTATACTTCTATAGATTCTCTCTCTTTCACTCTGACCATTGCATCATTTGTCTTGTGATTGGAGATATGTCAGGCTGGCAAAGTGTATAGAGGCTAATTGCCTTTGGTCACACAGACCACATCATCACTGGTATTGTATGAGGAACATCTATCCTTATCTGCACTGTCTGACGGTACCATGAAACCAAGGGAGGAGGAGAGAAATAGAGACTGGCAGAAATAGAAAGCACGTTTACAGTGGATCCAGTCATGTTTATGCCCAGAGCCATGTAGTTTATGGGGACACTGATTGATTGACAGGTCGAGAAATAGGCAGTGATTTACATAGGCGCGGTAGTTCTGTCAAGCCTCACGGTGAGACACTTAGTCTCTTAGTGAGCAGCTCTCCCTCCATTCTGAGCGCATGCTAAATGACTGGATGCATGAATTAGTGTCCTAGCAGAGTCAGAAACAGTTTGCATTTGCATTTCCACTGGATAACATTCTCTGTTATAGAGATGAAAGGCATACAGTGCATCAAAATATATTAGAGGACTGTTAAGTGCTAGACTTGACCACAGCTGGCTACGCCACATTTAAATTCATGTACAAGGCGGTGTACTATTGTATAAGTACAAGTAAGATACTTTAGTATAAAATATGAATAGCCACAGTGGGTGGTGTAGTAAATCATCCAAATCCTTTCGGGATAATCCTCACAGACAAATTATTTCATGTCCTTCTTGAGGACTATGGCTGTAACTGTATGTCTACCACTATTCATTTTCCATGCACAAAATCTCTTCACTGCGTTGCCAGATTGTGGGAATCAAAACATCTGCTTGACTGTATGCATGTATGTCAAACATCCGAGAAAAGATTCAGCGAGTCTACAGTATAAAGTGCAAGACATTATAGTTTGTCATCACCTAGATTCACTAGGAGATTGGATCAATTTATTCTATATCATATACAGTAGAGTATCGGTTATCATACTGTATTCAGTGGACTGTCCACGCGTGCCTCCATTATAATATTGCAGAAGGAGTAGAATAATAAATCCTAAATGTCGCCAGCATTATATTGTTGGCCCGTCCTCTTAAGTAATTTATGCCACAACAGCATGGCCCTGAGTGCAATGTTATCAGTTATACAAACACAGTTACTGTTAATCAAGTAAAATGTGTAGGACAGATGATGATGAGTATGATTATGAAATCAAAATGCCAAACAAAACATAACGCATTTTGAATACCATTGGCAGCGAAATAGACTGTCACTAACAGTAGTACTGGTGTAACAATTAAGGAAATATGATATCTCTATGTATGTCTGCATGTCTGCCTGTCTGTCTGTCTGCCTGTCTGTCTGTCTGTCTCTCTATAGCCTGACAGACAGCCTTACTGCATAACACACTGTGTTCTGAAATCATAGGTCTGAAATACTAATACTGCCCTCTAGTGAACCAAATGAAAGGATTTCACAGCACACTGCTGATATGTTATCACTATGTATGCATGACGTTAGAATGTTGTCTAGCTAATAAATAGCTATATGCATCTATTGCAGTGCAGTAAGGTAAGTACAGCACTACATGTGCTTATCATTTATTTCAGTGTAAGTAAAATGCCTCCAAGATATCTCAACTGGAACTAACAGCTTTATAAACGATGATATTCTAATCTATTTGATAAAAGAGGCTGATATTCACGATCGCTGCAGTTAAAGCATGTTACGGTAATTTCTTACAGTAAATTACTTCATTCCTGCAAGAGAAGTATCCTCATAAAATATATTAGAAACTCTCCATTACGGATGCAGTATGTTTGGAGATTTTGCTGAAAGACAATCAATATGAAACAGAGAAATAAAAAATTGAGATCCATGTTGAAAATCCCAGAATTAGACTCTCTAGACAAATTTAAATTGTGTTCCATTGTGCCTTCTTTTCTATGCAAATGATCCCACTATTATTATTATTATTATTATTATTATTATTATTATTATCATCATTATTATGTATTTAATATTTAAACAAGATGCATGGGGAAAGGGGAAGGCAGCAAATACTGAATGTGTGTGTGTGTGTGTTTCACTTGCCAGGACAGGACATTAGTTCAATTCCTAAAAAGAAGCCACAATAAAGAAGGACCCCTGTATACTGAAATACTGAAACACTGCTTAAGTGTTCTTGAGAAAGACACTTAATAACTGCCTGCATGTTGCTTCAGTGTAAGTGGCAATGTTCTCGAATAAATGGAGAGGCAAAATAGACATTTTATTATATAAAACACAGCCTATTAATCATAGAATAATTACACCAGACGTAATGAGAATCCAAATATCATCAGGCATTTGAGATACAGCCCAATGAGCATGTACCTATTGTACTTAATCTCCCAAAAGGATTAATAAAGGCCAATCTAATTTAATGATTTGGGATGGAGGGCTCAACCGCATGGAACGAATAACCAGCTTTGATCCTCTGGATTTTAAATGGGAGTTGAAAAAATGCATTTCCCATATAAAATGTACTTCAAAGATGTACAAACGTGTCCTGAATACTGCTTGTGAAATTAGTGTAAAATATACTGTATGTTAATCTGAGAATAACAATTGTAATGTTACCCACTGTTTCTCAGTGCAACATATACATGGGCACATTACAGTCAATATACTGTATAACCAAGGCAACCGGTTTCTCACCTCTTCCTTGGCCCAAAGCAGCATCTGAGAGTCGACACAGTATCTGGGGTTCCACAGTGCTCGCTCCTCGTAGGGGAAACTGCGTGATATCCAATGTCCAGGTTGGCCCATCATATCTGTACAACAGAACACAGCTGCTTTCAAAAGTACTGCAGGGTGACTGACTACTAAGTTACAGGATTGTTTGGACATGGAAGACAGAAAAATGCAAAGAAGGGTCACATCAACACACACACACACACACACACACACACACACACACACACACACCTAAGTTAAAACATATAAGTGCTTCTTCCAATCATGTGCATTACAATTGAATCTGCACATTTAGGTTTAGCCTTTTCATGGACCATGTGACAGTTGCCAATTTCGAACTTCCGTTGGCGTAACTATTTTATTTCCATGGCTCTGATATTCATGACCTTTTGTCTGGGAGTCGAACACTCATAGACTACCCCATTAGGCCCTAGATCTTATATACTATTCCTTTCATTTCAAGTTTTTATGTGTAAATGTGCATCGAATATAGGATACATTGTAGGGCTGGGCGATATGGACCAAAAATAATATCCCAATATATTTAGGTTGAATACCGATACACGATATATATATATATATATATATGTATTTTCTATAAACTGGGGTAAATCCTTCAGGCATAAAGAAAAAACAGGAAACCCGATGGAAATGTGACATTTTGTATTTTTAGCGACATTATTTGACATGTCTGAGCTTTCTGTGGTGTCTCCGCCCCTTTGACACTCTGAACGCACTAAATCACTTGCTCCTAACTCCACCCCTCAGGCCAAGTGCAGGCATGGAGGGAGAGACGAACATATTGAAAAGTCATGAATAAACGCATAATAACTATATCGATATAAACAATATTGTCTAATCTTATATCTCTTTTGAAAAAATTTCGATAATATCGCCCAGCCCTAGTACATTGAGGTGAAAGTATGTTAGTACACCTTTAAGTCAAGAACCACTTGAAGGGCCAATGAAGTGAGGACATGAGCATACCAGGAGCAAGCAATCTGGGTATTATGTAATGGGGCCTTCATTCACACACAAGGATTGTTTTTCAACACAGGCAACAATCAATCTTTCTCACTCAACACAAAACACCTTTTTTTTCTTCATTAGAAGCTGAAGAGTAATGAGTACTACACACACTCGGTATTCCTTCCCCTTGCCTGTCTCGAAGTTTATCAGGTGATGAGCAGAACAAATTTCAAACAATTGACAAGACAGAGACAGGCGCAAATTGGATTCTCTGGCAAACACAAAAGATACATGTCCTCACGGAACACACAAGTTAAAGGTATAGTCAGCTATTGCATTCTGAATGTAAGTGAATACACTTTCTGTCAAATTCAGCAAATATCTATTGGCATTTCATTAGCTTATCGTTTTCTGTGCTACTTCTACACAGCCCTGGCTCTGTAAATACTGTAGTAGCGTAAACAAAGTACACCGCTTGTATCAACAACGCAACGTACTACGCTTTGCTTCACAATGTGTGAGGCGCCGCCGCGGAGCACCGCGGAGCGAGACTGTTTTGATTTGAGAAGTTAGCTAGATTAACTGACCCTGCCATTAAGTCTGAAGTGAATGTCTGCTGCTAAGCTACAACTCACCAAGCAGCATCACTTGTTGGCTGGTCCCTTGTGAGCTGTGTTGTCTGCATAGTTTGACTGGGAGGCAAATGAGGGGAGTATGTGGGTCAGAGTGTGCTGTACTGGTGCACTTCTGCTCCCGCCACCGCTGAGAGTCCCACAGCGTGAGACAGACAAAACTGGATCATGTTAACACACACGCCCTATATACACAGCACACATAAGTAGGCATTGTATAGTGTATTTGATCAAGGGGGCATGATATGCGATCAATTCATTTGTCTGAGGAATGCATTCGGAAACGGTCATTTACATGTTGAATTGATACTTTCTATAGTATCCTTAGTCAGTACACCTATTGGCTTATATGTGCTACTGTACATATGATGAGATCACACACACTAGACCATTTGGTTCAGGAGAGATCTCTGACCCCAGTTGTCACAAGACCCAAAAAGTTGGAAAGATCAATACTGTAGCTATGCAATCTGGAAGAGGTTTGGGAAGCATATGACATAAAGGCAAGCTGTTAAGCATCATATTCACAGGAATGCTGTTCACCCTGTGAGAACATATCTTCTTTTAGTTTAAACTGATCATGTTGCCCAGGGTTACGCAGCATTGATGCTTCACTTTCATCTACGTCCTGTCACCCAGGTTATCACACACAGACATAAACACACACAGACGTACGCACACGTTCACACACACACGCACACGCACACACACAGTAGGACAGGTACATACAGGATTTAACCAAAGGCACACATCATGTGTGTCAGCCTCTTGAAGGCATCTACATCATAAACGTGTACAGTATTTGTGTGTTGATGCAGGCAGGACATATGCTGCATGTCATACGGTATCATTATGACCATTTACTGTGACCCGTCCAAGGCGCCCCTGGCCAATAACCGTGCTGTATAATAACCAGCATCTTGATATGCACACCTGGGCAATAACGTGCTGTTTACCCAGCATCTTGATACGCACACCTGTCAGGTGGATGGATTATCTTGGCAAATGTGAAGTGCTCACTAACTTGATGAATGTATGTGTGTGTGTGTGTGTGTGTGTGTGTGTGTGCGTGTGCGTGCGTGTTTGCGCGAGCGTGCGTAAATTCTTAAAGCTTCGCCAGATTTGTTTAATTAGCAAGTGACCACATTTTTATTTTATATTGTTTTATTCTGTATTTTTTAATTTTGAATTCATTTTCTATTTGCATATTGTATAATTTCTTATACATTTTGTACTTGCTCTTTGTATGTAAGAAATGGTAGCAGTCGCTTGCAAAATATTTTACTGCTGTCACAATGATATCGCAATGTGCATTTTTAAATGTTGAATTTGACAGTTTATTATATTTGGTTTCTTTAAAGGCAGGTTTAGTCATTTGCGAGAACACTTAACAATATCGGTCCGCGGAGCCACTCCACACATTGAAACGCATTCTGAAACAAATATTAGTACTACGGCTTTGTTGATGTGAACGCTTTTCGCCACTGGCTTCATTAATGTTGCTATTTACGGCATTAGGGCTGTGTAGAAGTATCTGATGATTTTTTCAACATGGTAAACATGCTCAGAACGGTAAGCTAGCGAAATACGAGGAGATATTTGGTGTATTTGACAAAATGTGTTTTAGCTTACAAATTAGCTGACAATATCTTTAACTAAGAAAGTGATTAATCACCTACAGTACTCCAGTGCCAATGAGGGCAAGTATTTCATTATTCAATTAAAAGGTTTGTTGTGAATCGGCAGCGCTGGGCTCCTACATACAGTAGACTGAGTTGCAGAAAAGCATGTACATATTTACATATGAGGTGTTTGAGATGGTAGTTTATGAATATGAATGTAAAATACACATTGCATCCACGGCCTCTGTGTTTTGATCGCCAAGGAGCAAACTCATTTTAGCTGTGCAGTAAATCAGCAAGCGAGCCAACTGTATATGAAAACTCAGCACTGCCAATGACAGACTGCCTCTGAGACAATTTGCTGAGGTGACAAAAAGTCAACACAGTTTTTATTGATTCACAGATTTTATGGATCAGCATTGTGACAGGCACACAATCTCCTGTCATTCTTAGTTCAGATAAATCTTTTATGAAAGAGAAATAGTTTGGGCCTGTACAAAAACAGGGGGACTCCACAATACTATTCACACCTGCAGATAAGTATGCTGACTACACACATTTACATGTAACTCAATTGTCCAATATTGAGCCTTTAATAATTACAGACATAACCAAACGCATACTGTAGTGTACATGAACATACCTTTATTTTTGCTTTACTTCACACATATGAAATATGCCTGTTTTGTGTATATGTATTCTTGTATGTTCATGTATCTCAGTGCAGTGGGGGTAGTTACTGTATATAGCCCTATACGTTTCTTAGCATTGTAGCACAATATATCAGTACATCAGAGATCCAAACAGAGATGGAGCAAGAAAATTAAAGCCAAGGTTTCCACTTTGTGAGCATGAGATAAACAGTGTTGCTATAGTGCAGTCAGGTGTGCTAATCTAATCAGGCAACCAGCACGTCCATTACATTGCCTTCACCAGTAAAACGTGTGCTTTTTACTTGAACAACCGTCTGCAGATGGACAGATTGCTTCAGACACAGACATTGGCCCACAAACTTACAGAAATATCCATATTATGTCCATTTAAATTCACAGATGGAGGCACATCTTTAAACAGCATTTCATGGAATCTCCGGTCAGTAGTGCATGGACAAGTCAGTCCATTCTCACTGAAGATCACTTTAAACTATTATTTTACAGTATAATTGTTCTACTACTGTAAGGTCACTTCCACTGACAACTGACCATTTACAGTACTATTCGCCTCAGAATGTCAGCAGTCTGGAATCAATGTAAGTCACTGCTTCAGTCATTAAAGGAGCTTGAACAGCTTACAAAAAGCTACAGATGGCCTCAAGCCGGAGGAGAGTAAACTCACGTTATCTATGTAAATCCAAAACAAGATAGATCCTGAAAAAAAAGCAGATTAGTTTTCCTTATTTATGTATTTTTTATTAAATGCTTCCTAGCTGCTTCAGCCATGGTCACATATTTGTAATTTAAAGAGGGTTTATTAGCCTACGACCAGTTTAGTCAGTCCAGCCTGTTTATGGACTGATTGACCCCTGCAATACTGGAAGGGTAGCTTTCTCCCTTTAGAGGACAAAGTATATTTCCCTCCACTAAGTGTTTTTCAAGCATTTCCTTTGTTTGGATGTTAAAGGTATAACTATTATATATATTATACATATTTGTAAGCTAATATACTCAAATTCACCAAATACCTCCTCACATTTCGCTAGCTTACCGTTCTGTGCATGCTGAAACAATTATTTGGTACTTCTACGCAGCCCTGGCTCCTTAAACATTTTGTACATACAAAGTTGCAAACAACGCTCACAACAACATTGCCTTTGGCTTCGCAATGCATTTCAATGTTGGGGGTAAAGCTTCTGCAGGAGTTTGCTTTGATTTGATCTCATACTTAGCAAGCCTTCTCGAGAATCTAACCCTGCCTTTATTGGCATGGGAATGTGCTTATATTGGTATAGGAATCTGAGGTATAGGTTAATATACAATTCTTAAAGTCAGGAAATGTAAGAGGAAATAACATTTTTTATTTTTTCTTTCTTAAAAAAAAAAAAGATACTGTAACTAAGCATTAAAGACTCAATGTCACCAAGTGATTCATGTGATACCACGAAATTAAAGTTGAACTCGTGACAGAACACTGGACTGGATTTTATAAACAGGCTAGTCTTGCCATCTTCAACTAATTAACACATTTCTGAGGCTGCTGCAGGCTAATTAGTCACAGTATATGATACACCTTGTTCTTTAACAACTAGCCTTTAGGGAGATTTACAAATGCTTATGTGCGTTGGTGGCCGCATGTTCCTCTAAACGTGTCATTTGCCTTGTTTACAAACCTGTACTGTATATACAGTATAACTCAGAATAGCTGTCATTTTTGGTTCCCTTCCCTGAAGAAATGTAGGTATTTTGCCTCAGATTTGCTGTTACGGGAATATTGATAATACCATTTCCCAGCAAAAGCTCCCATGTGGATGCCGCCATCACTACACGTAAAGACAAGCAGCAAATAGAATGATGTAACACCAAGCAGGGTTACACTCTGCCCCACCGTGAAAGGTATTTTATCCATTGTTACGCTTGCATTGCCAAGGCATGAACGTTTTCACAAACAAAAAGAGCAGCAAACAGTCTCTCTCCATCTCCTTCTTTGTCTTTTTTCTCTCACACAAACACACACACACTCATTATGCAGTCCCACCTGCCATCTGCAAATGTCACTGCTGTAGGCCAACACAACAAACGTTAAGGGTAGCGCTCTTGCTTCTCCTCGCTGATGAGGCACTTCTGCTAATGCCCATCTGTTTCAAGCAGCCAGGCAATATATATATAAAGCAAGCATTTTGGGTTATGATGCTGCATTGTTTCGCCGGCTGCTGCTACAAGATGTGGTTGAGACGGTGTGTGTAGTTTTTGTCCTGTTAGTCCGGACATGAGTTAGGTGAAACTGACTGGCGGGGTGACAGGCAAGATGGCCGAACAGACGTGGTCATTTGTAATGCATAGTACATTGTAATGAGAGGTTATCGTTCATATGTCTGTTTACATGACAAAACAGTTCATAAAAAAGTCGCATAGCGCTTTGTTTTGATACTAGCAGGTGTATCAAGCTATCTGTGTTTACGTGTGTATAAAATGAAAATGCTTCCAGTTCTCATGTTAATTTGATCAGAAATGTTAAGTTTAGTGGTGATGAGTAATATACAGTGTGGCCTCAAGGGAAAAATGGTCCCTTACAACTTTGGGCATTACATATTTGTGCATATATTTCAGAAAGCAGAGATGAGGAAGAGGGAGAGAAAGAGAGATAGAGAGAGAGAGGTAGGAAGACAGAGAGAGAGGGGGGAGAGGGAGGGAGAGAGAGAGAGAGAGAGAGAGAGAGAGAGAGAGAGAGAGAGAGTGTGAGCAACCATGGTCACTGTTGCTAAGTATAATAAAAATCCATCTGCTGTCCTTTTGTATTAACGAATATAAATCGTTCAGTTCCTTACAAAGCCTAATTCACTGTTCCTATTCTAGTGTCCAAAACACATGAACACAAGATGAAATGTAGCAATGTATGTGTTTCATTCAGCTGCTAAACTTCTGCACTGGACTGTGCATATTTTATGTGCAAAACAAATAAATAAATAAAGTGGATTCATTTATTAAAAGCCACTGACAGCATGTATGCAGTAATATGGGAAAGATGACAGTAGAAAACACAGATATGGCGCTAAAATAGAAACGGAATAATATACAAGCATATGCAGATCTCTAAAATATAATTTACCTCAGTGTCTGCATTAGAGTAGTATGCTTTCTGATGACTTGGAAAACATTGCAGCCTGTGTGGCTTTAAAGGATCTGTAGAGCACAGACAGGTTTTTGGTTGATTAGATTAGAGTACTCTATGCTGAGTGAATGATGTCAGCTCAAATTTATCCCACCAAAAGGTGTTACCTTGCCACAAACACTTGCCAGTACAAAGGTCTTGAGCCGTGTGTTTTTAAGATAAACCTGCATACCTAAGATACAACTAGTTCAGTCAATTGTCAATAATGACACAAAAATAATATTGCGCACACACAAAGTATCTTATTAGTTTTTTAGCATCTTTCATCATTTATTTGCCATAACACAGAATGCAATCAAATTACAGAATCACTGAAAACCATCAGATTGGCTGTTTGGCGCTGGACACAATGAAATCGACCCCCAGCCGAAACAGCTGTGGTTTCAATTGCCAACCTGCCCTAGTCTGGCTCCGCCCGACTATTGCTCTCAGATCAATATTCCATGAGATTATAGTCTGGAAACCCTCAGCAACCCTCCAAGCATACCAATCAATGTGAGTGAGTACGATTACTCTAAAGTCCAGCGTAGCGTTTAGAAATGGTGGTAGAGCTAGATGAGGCGATCAAAACAGTTGAAAAACCAGTGAACACTTCCGAATGGAGCATCTTGAGACCATATTCACAAAGTGAATATAGGGTTTGGTTACACCAGGTTACACCTACCTGTCAGCATCATTGAGCAAGTCTAACCCCTATACCTGCTTCAATACATACAGTAGTATACTCACTTTACCATATGTCACTTTGGATAAAAGCATCTTCTCATAATTAAATCTGAAATTGATCTACCTGAAATGGCAAAAGCAAGCTGTGTTGCACTGTAATCATCTCTTGACAGCAGGCAACAAGCACAACACGCAGTTGGAAATCTACTAACTAGGTCAGAAGAATGCAATATTTCCTACTGTGTATACTACTACTACAGTAGGCTCCTGTACTAATACTGCACATCTGAACCATAGCATAGAGTAACACTCCCATACTTCAGAATAAATTGAGTCTGAACTTGCCATACAACGTAAACAGCACCGAGTACAGTGAAACACGTACAAAATAATAATAAATAATACAAATAACAGTGCTATGGGGAAAAAGGAAGATGAAAAACTGTCTTAAAGACAGAATACTACATTCTGACAAAAGAACGAAGTAATAAAATAAGAAGGAAAGCAGTTGAAACGGACAACCAAAGAAAACGACTAGTTACTGTAGTTTCGTGTGTTTACCTGCCAGGCGGTCTGAAGAGATGCGTTCTCGCTGCTCCATCTTGTGCACGTGCGCTAGTATGTGTGTGTGTGGTGAGTGCTTGCGTGAGCGTACTGTACGAGCTAAGCGGATCGAGCAGGTCGGCGCACTTCACACTGTCTGTGTGTGTGTGTTGTGATGACGGAGTCTGTGTTGTAGAGGCTCCTCAGAGTGTGTGGGGAGGGGAGGGGAGGGGGCGTCACAGCCTGAGAACAAGACAGTTTATTACCCCCTCCATCACTTCCCAGCACTGTACTATAGTGGCACATGCAGTGCCGACGATGGGAGAACGTACACAGTGAGTCAGAGGGAGGGAGGAAGGAGATGAGATGAGAAACACAATCACCTTTAGTGTATAGCCGTGCACACTCCAGCACTGGGCCATTACTCTCCATGCGCACACACACACACATACTGTACATGCAACCTTGCAGTGCATGCTGAATGCTTAGCCATCAGTATGCTTGTGTGCATTACGGTATGTGCAGTATTTCTTCTGTTGATGTGTTGCAATCTGCATATCATCAGAGAACACACTCATTCTCGAGGACCCTAGCTAAAGTCAAGCTGAAATCAAAGCAATATTCCTCCGCTGCGCCGCTCCACACATCGAAACGCATTGTGAGGCAAAGCGTAGTACTACGGCGTTATTGTTGCGAGCGGTGTTTGCCACTTTGTTTATGTTGCTATTTACGGAGCCAGGGATGTGTGGAAGTATCAGATCATTGTTTCAACACGCACAGAGAATAGCAAGCTAGCGAAATGCGAGGAGATATTTGGTGAATTTGACAAAATGTGTATTATCTTACAATTAGCTTGCAATATCTGATTTTACCTTTACGTCAAATATACAGACTATACTACTCTAAAACCTCTAATGTTTATTATGAGTTGAGTTGGTTACAGTGGAACATAGTGAAGGACTAGGGATGTTCCCAGCGACTAATTTCCCTGTCGGTTAAACACATTTTTTTAATTTTAAAAGTAGACTAGTCGACTAGTCTAAAAAAAAGAAAACACCCAGGAAACCTGATCACAATCAGGCTTGACATTGTCAATGTGTACATGTTGCAGGTCTCTCCCTACCTGCAGTCGTCGATCGGCTGTTTCGCCTCAGTGGGTGGAGATCACGTTTTAGCTTTCCCTTTCTCCTCATTAAAAAAAATATATTCCTACCGCTTCATCTTCAGAGTATGTTACAGTAACAGTTACAGTAGCCTACGGTACAACAGTGGCAGAGTGCCAATACAGCTCCATTACACAGGCATCGGGACATAAGCGTCATGCAACTCTCACTTTATATTGATTCTGTATGACTATCTGTGCCCGTACCGTATTGGCTGTGCTGAAGCGTTAGTTAATTATAGTTATAGGTCACTGACCCACAAGGATCAGTTTGTTTGGTAATGAACACAGCACTCATCCATCCATCCAATTTCAGCCGCTTATCCAAAGTCGTGTTGTGTGGGCAGCAGCTCCAACAGGAGACCCCAAACCTCCCTTTCCCGAGCCACATTGGAAAGCTCTGACTGGGGGATCCAGAGACTTCCCAGGCCAGTGTGGAGATATAATCTCTCCACCTAGTCCTGGGTATTTCCCGAGGCCTCCTCCCAGCTGGACGTGCCTGGAACACCTCCCAAGGGAGGCGCCCAGGGGGCATCCTTACCAGA
>JAODLL010020879.1:14291-25937 GCA_026546735.1 Forbesichthys agassizii | reverse complement strand
GTTAGCTCCTCCCCCACTCCTAGCAGAGCATAATACATTGGATTTAGAAAATTACATCGTAAAACACACACACACACACACACACAGAGCATCCAATCACCTTGTAAATCCAGGACCAATAGCTCTCTACAAGAGTATTCATAAGTCCAATGAGAAAAGGCCAGAAGAGTTTCCTCCAGTGAACAGCAGGGGGCAATCTCCTCCCCTGTGTTGCTGTTGTACTTCATAAACTCTCCACATATGTTCCTCTCCAGAGTTAACCACTGGCCATTTGAATGCCACAGAACAAGATATACATCCAGAAACCTGGGACACAAAGCTGTATGAAAAGAATGTGCACACACAGCACACACAAGCACGAAGAATGCAGAAAACAAGCACAAAGGCAGACCTAGGGGAGTGATGCACATCCACAGGCTTGACTTGGTGGAACACCTTCATCATCTTCTGGGCTGCTCTCTGCTGCTGTATCGCCTGTTAGAATAACAGGGTACAAATAGAGAGGATTACTTTCTGTGTGGACACAAAGGATCACTTAACTTTAAACGCCGTAGGGCAGAAAATCACTGTTGCATTTGACCTTCACGTGTCAAAACATTTGGCCAGGTGGCATTTCAGGTTAATGGCTAATTTCCCAGTTAAGATTGAGTGCTTAATGCAGCCGAATATCTGGGAGGTTTTGACCCATGGAGGACATTTTCCTGCCTGGTTAACATTGACTCAAGCGCATGAGTAAAACACACAGCAGCAACACAAACGTATACATTTTGTCATATGTACCCTCAGACAAAGCTGTAGCGCTGTGCTGCCATGGAACTGCCTCTGCCAGGTGCGGACCACTTCGGGCCTGAAGGCTTTAACCACGTACACCACACCAGGCCGCAGCACCTCTCCCTCTGCCCAGGTACACAGCACCCTCCTGCCCAGACGGAGACCCCCGTCCAGGGGGCCCTCCTCACTGGAGAGGGGCTGCAGCATGGCCGACTGGCCCTGCGGAGTCCAGGATGAGACCGAGCAGGGGCTGTGGATGGGGCTGGGGCTGGTGTCACAGGGCACCTCCGCTAGGGTGTAGATGCTCACCTCTTGCCCTGCTGGAGACAATAGAGGGCAGAGACACGTGTGAAACTATTACGTACAGAAGTAAAGCTGCACAGCTTCTCTGTATGAAGCCAATCACAAAGAACAAAAGTAACAATGTAACAGAATGGATATCATGGCACAATACGGACAATACAAATGTTTTGAATTAGGTTCAATGTTCAAAACAGAATTATGTAAATTGCATTCATATAGCGCTTTTCCAATCTCCCTGCCACCCAAAACGCTGTACAGCATAGCCTCACATTCACCCATTCACACACCGGTGGCTTCAGCCTTGCAAGGAGACACCTGATCACCGGGAGCGGTTAGGGTTAGGTGTCTTGCTCAAGGACACCTCAACACTTGGTAAGGAGTTAGCAGCGTTCAAACCAGTGAGTTCTGGATCACCTGTCAGCCCGCTTTACCCACGGTACCACTGTCGCCCTGGTAACATATTCTCTCTTTTTAAAACAAAATATACATTTTTTTTCCAGCTACATTTTACATTGATTTCATAAATGTATATTTACATTATATATCGTTTCTCTTGGTGGGACAAAACCGGTTCACTGTAATAGACCTGGACAGATGCCATACAACAGTAGACATACCCAGAATGGATACAGGAGTGAATGGTATGGTCTGAGCCAGCCTCATTAGGTTGTTTCTCTCCACAGCTAGAAGAGATAACACACACAGCACTGTACTTCCATTTACCGCACCTTTCAGAGAGCAACACAGCATGTTGCCTGTGGTTACAGACCAATACAAGAGGCAACCATGCCTATGTTGTCTTGATACCTGAGTAGTGAGGATACAGATCTTCTGTGGAATGGTAGGAGGAACTATTGGCTGTAACATAGGAACCATGTGGTGAGAACATGCTAATTTAATATTTATCCATTTAACAAATTGGAGCTCATGGTATTATAATGGTCTTTTGAAATACCCAATTCAAGTCCACTTTGTATGCTGTAAAGAGGGGAAAAAAAGAAGAAAAAAGAAGATATTTGTCAACACATTAACGTTAAATCCTCTACTGCAATTCTAAAAACAGACAAGCGGAAAAACCTACGAGGACCGGCAACTGACAGATCTTGCCCAGCTGTTCCAGACAGACTGGCTAGGACTCCAAACATCCTGCGGGCCCATGGGAAGACAATCAGTCTGTTTACTACATACTTGACTGTTACATTGTATGTTTGCAGCAGTCTCACCTGATAGGAAACCACACGTTTCAGTAGAAAATCCACAGGCTCAATATCTGAAACATTAACAGGTACAGTATCCCTTACAGCTCTCAGAATGAAAATAAAGAAATAAACACTACACATAACGCTGCACAGACCTAGCGGGTTTTGTAATGTCTTACACCTTAATTGTTCCATCCTTAGTATTTTAATATTCTATATCTGTGACTCCCATCCTTTGCATTGTATATTGAGATTCAATAGCGTGATTGCTGCATATTAGCCTGAGAAAAGCTGAATGGGAACCAATACTCTTTTGGCTAGATCTATGCTATATAGCACATTCAGCACTGTGTGTTTCATTTCAAGGGACTAAAAGTTATATACTGAGCTGGCTGAGGCTGGTTGAAGCTGACAGGCAGCCTCCTCTAGACCTCCTGCTTTGTCTCCGTCTGAAACCAAACCAGTGGGACTGCGCACTCACCTGTTTCATGGGACAGACAGACAGACAGACAGACAGACAGACAGACAGATAGACAGGAAAACAGGGCTTAAAATGGCGAAACATTTAATCACATTTGTATAAGATGTGAATGACTGAACAGGCTGATATGTCTGAGGGCTTAGCAAATGGTGTTAGGAGCTATTGTATGCCTGATTGACAGCATTGGGGCTTACAGCATTAGGACCATCCTCTCGTATTTTCACTGTCTTCCTGCTCTGACACCTTGTTCTGCTGCTGCTATGATGACCAAACTCAGAGGACATGGACCATTCTGATGAAGTGAGAAACCACAGATTTCATGGAGAGTTTCCATTATGTCGTCATGGCTATAACAGTGGCATAACATGGCTATGCAGTCCGGGGTTGTGTTTTGTGACTTTGATGCGTAGGAACAGCATGCGCCAATTGACAAACCACACCTCACAGTGATTAACCAGTGCTGACTGCCCTTATTGGTAAAGAAATAAGAATATTGAATGACATATGCAAGTGAAACCACGAACAGTACCTCTGCTTGCGCTGCTTCCTAGTGACGTGCCCTGTTTAAAGCCCTGGTCACCTGGCAAGCTGTCGCTGTTCAGGAGGGGGAACGAGCCCCTCAGTGGACTGAGGGGGGCTCCAGGGAACGTCATGTTCTCCACACTGGAGGACAGAGACCTCGTCTGGGCGTAGGGCTGCTCCCTGGACACGCACACCCACCTAGGAAGCCTCCTCGTTCTCGGGGGCCTCGGGCGAGGCCTGGGGCGGCTTTCGTCCTGGCAGAAGGCGGGGTTCACCAATCCCTCCGAGAGGTGGCGCTGCTCTGATATTAGAACTGTCTGGCTGGAGGCTCTTGATACAGCCGATGACTCTCCTCTTTCCTCCTCCTCCTCCTCTGCCCCCTCCTCCTCCTCTTCTTCCTCCTCCATGGCAACCTCAGTCTGACTGGGATGCGGCACTGGCTCACAGCTCCATGCTTTGTGATGGCAGGGCTCCCATCCATCTGTGGGCCGGGGTGACGTGGGGGAATGGCAGCGCCACGGCCCAGATGAGCCACCGGGTGTGCAGTCCCTCACACCTCCCCCATGAGGAGTGAGTGCATGAGCTCCTCCTTCCTGAAGGTGAGGAAGGGAGCTGAGGGGGCTTGTGCGGGGGGCTCCCCGCCACATCTCACTGGTGGCGTCCTGGAAGGGGAGAAAGTAGAGGTGTAAGAAAATTATCGATACACCTGAGTATCGTGATATTACGGTTGGCAATATGGTATCGATTCTCTAAATCACGGTATCGATAAATACACAAAATATAAATAAAAATGAGTTGTAAAAAGGCACAAGTATTATGTACAAAATACATTAACCTCAAAAGAGAGGAAAGATGATTGTTACCAGATTTATCTTAACGCTCATTTCCATCTGAAGTACCTGAGCAAGTTTACATAAGTGTTTCTGTTATTTTTTGCAGTGGCGCAATGCATTAGCATTGCTATGACAGTTTTCCACTAATTAGAAATGGCAATATATATGGCCTTGCTTACAGCATCGTAATAATACGTATCGTATTGTCAGATTCTTGCCAATACACAGCCCTAGAAGAAAGGTGACTCCTAATATAGCCTTCAGAACTCAGAGACACAGTATGTGTAAAACGTCCATGCTTAGCAGCAGAATACCTCCTCCTCTTCTGCTGTGTGTCCTGGATGTCTGCTCCTGCTCCCCTGCGCCCCCCCGTGGCACTCCAGAGAAGCTCCTCTGCTAGCGCCCGGCAGCATTTGACCCCTGAACAGCGACGGTGGAGTGCTTCTGCAAAGCTTGGCCGATACGCGACGCACGTTGATGACGTCAGCAGCGGCTGCGACAGCACTCCCTGTGGCTCTGCTTGGCATGGTCCAGCTGTGAGGGAGGTGGTGTTGGCAGTGAAGGGACACCGCTGTGGGTTGACAGCGGGCCAGACGCTCCTGCTCCTGGTGCAGGTTGCTGGAGGCAGACAGCAAGGTCAGGGTGTCCACAGCCCGGGCAGACAGATCCTGGAGCTCACCCAGCTGGCTGTCCAACAGCGACAAACTGCCCTGGATTAGGTGGGTCCTCTCGGAGACCTCCCTCATCCCCACGGACATCTCCTCGACTCTAGATGGTCAAATAAAAAAAATGAAGAATAAGAGCAAAAATGTATTTTAGCTCCGTACAGGTAACTACAGCTAACTTGGGAGTATTGCAATTTTATCATGACGATAAACGACATTCGTTTCTCATGTGTATATTTTGCAGTTAGCAAAGTATACAGTACAACATTGAGGAATCTGTCAAATATGGCTATCAAAGAGAAATTGTGACAAAGATACGTTTACTACACCAGCAGGTATTGGAAATCCTCAATGCCCATTCTACAGTATGTGTGACTGTCAGATGGGCACCAATTACAAAGCATAGACAGACAAATGTTTTTAACAATTAACTTTAAATGCTCTAGTTGTAGCTCTGCACTGCAACACATTGTTTAGCTTGCAATATAGTTAGCAACACAAGCAACAGTCATTTGTGTAAGACTGTTATTTCATTACTCTCAACCTCTCAGCTGTGGCTTTGATCCTGCTCTTTTGACAGCTGTGAAGGTTTTCATTCTTCTCCTGGAAATAAACGTGCACACTTCTCTCTTCAAACTCATAGAGCTTCTTACGATCCTCTGGGCCCAGGTTCAGTTCTGGATGAGGTGAGAGGAGACACACACATGACACACGTTTACACACAACAAATCAAAAGGTAAGGTTCAGTACTCTTCTTGGTAAACTGCTAAACTATTCAACTAACAGACACGACCTGACACACAAACGTAAAGGTGTGCCATACTCACTGAGCCCAGAGCCTCTCTCCTCCGGCTTATTTCCGCCCCCAAGTTTCCTGCAGATGAGGTCAACACCCAGGGCCACATGACTGAGGATGATGAGCGGGGGTGGAAGCCATGGCCTGTCCTGATAGGTCATGATGTAATGGTAACGGTTGTATTTCCACAGCTTGCTGGATGTTGACGCCATCTCAAAGTAAACATTGCTATTCGGGACAGGCAATGGCTCATTCAGGACTGATGCAGGGCTTATTGTCGAGCATGAGTAATACTGATCATTTGTAGTTACCACACATTCACACATGACCAGAATGCAATATCTAGATTTAGAACTTCTTATTTGATGAGTGCAGCAACAACATCTCAGGCAGACCCCATTCCATCATTACTCAATCAACGTCTCTTACTTGAAGAATGCTATGAGCGTGTTGACCATGATGATGTACTGGAAGAACAGGTAGACAGCCTGCAGGAAGGGTGTGAGGAAGGAACCAGGGGGACACAGATTGTTCTCCGCACATGCTGGGGAGAGATGGGAAAGATTAGCTCCACATCACGCTTCATAATGCATAATGTACAGACGCAGAATAAAGCTCCAGACCACTGCAGCGTTTCCTCAGATTTTTACTATTCATATATTATATTGTCTATATACATGTAGTATCCTGTATTTTTAGATTTCTATCTATTTATGGTATGTTTTACATTTACTGTATATTTATACTATTACATTGTAAACAATGTGCAGTGGTTTCTTACATTTTTCCGTTTAGTTCAGCCAACTAATAGGACCCTTATTGGTTTGCTTGAATTATCCCTGCACAAATTATTACAAACACATCAAGGGCCCTGCTGAACCTGAATGCTGAGGGGCCAGCACTCTTCTCTACTCCTCCCCATACCGCCACAAGCACAGTTGTATTTCAAACACAAACAGTGAAATGTGGGATTGTGGGAGAAAGCTACAAGACCACCAAAGAGCATACCTTTAACATTCAACTGAATGTTTGTCTAAAGAGCAGTACTCACCATCTATCTCTCCTGCGTAGACCTCTCCAAACATCATCCAGTAGGGCTGGAAAACCACATCCTTGGCAAGGCTCCAGGATGGTTCCTCATTCGGGTACAGGATTGCCTTCCTGGACACCCCGAAACTTAGAAGCACGATGGCCATTATCACCACAATAAAGAACATGTTAGCGATCTGCACAGGACAGACAAGGTTGGAATCAGGGAAGAAGAGATGAGGTTAATGAAGTGATGCCAGGATGAAATTATGAAGAAACATATATGTTCATTTTATATAATTATCTTGGCCAGTGTGCCATTTCTTTTATTGTTTATTTTATTTTTATTGTTTATTTAGACTAAATACAAACATACAAAAGCACGTTGTGCCCCAAACGAGGCATCAGCAACAAGTACATATACCCACCATCTTGGTGATCATGGTGAGGTATGGGCCGGCGTGCTGGTTAACCGCCAGCAGGTCCATCAACCTAACGAACCAGAAGATGATGTCCAGGCTGTAGCTAATGTGGCCTGCCGTCCGGTATGGGTCGCCGTACCAACGCAGCGTCAGTCCAGCAATGAAGAGAAGGATGGCAATGAAGTCGGATATGTTCCAGTATTCTGAGAACCAGATCTTTAGCTTCTGGCTCATCTTCCTGGGCTCTGACATCAGCACCTTATAGGCAGGTGGTTAAATCATGGTCGATTAATCTTTTATTTGTGTGGATGGGTGGAAAATCAATTTCAAATGCACGTATATATCTGAACAACCCATGATGCTGTGTGGTCTCTGCACTTACCTCCTACCTGCAGTGCTGATATAATAACACGTTTGTTTATGGTTTGGGATCTACACTGTTTACATGAGGGTATACAAGGTAAACAGTAAGCTAAGGGGGAAAGATGGGTGCAAAACACAATATAAAGCAGCGGAGAGAGAACTTGGCAGGGCCTTACGCCATTGCCTGCAATTACAACCTGTCGGTGCATGTTAGTAACTATTGGCTGTGTGTTCAGTTTGACCAGTCTCTAAACATGCACATTCCCTCCAATCATGGTTCACTGCGTTTCTCTGCGTTGTCTCGCCCTCACCTCTCTGGTTTTCTCCACTGCGGTGGACAGTACGTAGGCTATAACCATCCACTCCTGTACGCTGGGCTTATCCCCCATCTTCACCAGGCACGTGTATGAGAACAGCATGAGGAAGGTTATGTAGGACATCTACAGTACATACAGCACAGTAATTGTGTCAGCTAATACATACCTAGATCAATTAATCACTTTAATGAATAACCATTAAATCCACACATGGAAACAGCTGTGCACAAAAGATCACAGTAGGACTGAGCACAGCTCACAGACACATAAGGCATGTATGTGTTAGTACAGAGGTCTTCAACAGGTCCTCAGAGGTTCTACAGGAGATTATCAAAATATTTGATCCCTAACATATTTTCTTTCAAAAATGTAAATGTCCGAAAATACAAATGAACATAAATACAACCTGTGATATAAATGAAGAACTGTCAATTATTTTAATGGCTCAGTTAGTGGCCTACTTTAATACATGGCACTATAGGCCACGCTACACATTACTGTTGGTCTGGAAACTAAATATTTTATGCCATATGTGATAGGGCGTCCCTGTGCGTTGTTTCTATCAGCCAAGCCAGCTAGCTGAAAAACGTTGAAGACCCCTGTGTTAGCACATTATGCTCCACTTACTGCGTGGAACCAGAACTTGACCACAGGTGCAGTGTAGAATTCACAGAGCCTCCTGAATGGAAACTGCCGTGTCACAGAGGACAGAGTTTGTGATACGGGACCAAGACACTTGGTCACTTGGTCATAACAGGACAGGCCTTGTTCTGCATCATCAACCTACAGATAATAACATATTATTAATATTACATTTATTAAAGTAATGAATAATTCAATTCACGTGGGAAAACTGACAGGATCTGGTTAGTTGGTGGTTAGAACACCTGCTAATGTTTTGATTGACAGCTATTGGCATCGCCTCTGACAATTAATTTGAATGGAGAGTGTCTATATGCAGAGTGGAACAAATTGTGCATGTTGCTAAATCAGGTCAGCTTCTAATTCTTTACCCTATCTACGTGTTGGTCCTCGGTATCCATTGGCTTCCCAGAGTCCCACCCGAAGAGCGATGCCTCGTGGCACTGTGGTACGTGACACATCTCAGCCTGGCTCTTGAACTCAAGCAACAGGATGGCCGGGGGAAACAGCAGGCCCAGGATAATCTGAAGGAGAGAGCAGCTTCCAATAGCATATAGGGGTGACGTTCACCTACTGGGGGTCCCCAGCCCTCAGTTAGCTTATATTAGGCTTCTGTTAATGAAAACGCTCAAGCCAGAATTGCATCAATAACTGAGAGAAAGGAGTCTACCTATCCCCAGAAACACACATATACTACACTACAGTATGACAGTATACAGTATATACAGTATATCAGAGAAGTAAATACAAATATGGTAAATGGACTGCATTTATATAGCGCTTTAAATAATTTGCCTCACATTCACCAATCACACACACATTCATACCCCTATGACGATGTCAGCCTTGCAAGGAGACACCTGACCACCGGGAGCAGTTAGTGTTAGGTGTCTTTCTCAAGGACACCTAGACACACAGGATTGATCACCTATCGCCCCGCTCTACCACTAGGACGCCTCTTCCCGCCCTAACATATAGCAATGCAAAAGATCAGTCCACCATCTACCTTCAAGAAAGAGTTCTTCCTCATGTTGAGCGAGCCTATCCAGAGGTCGGTGAGGAGGGTCTGGGTGCAGGAGTGTGTAACAAATGGCCCGTGGCCCGAGGATGCTGCCATCTGCAGACAGGTGAAGTGGCTCCACACCGCCATCTCTGACGTCAGCAGCTTCATGGCCATCTGCTCACTCTGGCGGAAGGCACAGTCCAACACGGCCACCGCCAGCTCACCAAACTCACTGACAGATTAATAAGCACACATGCACACACACCTTTTCTTAAACATAGATTTACTGTACACCTTCATAGTAAGCTCAAGTGCTATAAAAGTACAGTATAACAATTCTATGAGAGTACTAATATGTACCATTCATTCTATTTTACTCATAATTTAAACAAGACTCTCTGTCTCTGTATCAGGCTCAGCTGGTCATGCATAAGGAATTTTGCTGTTTTTATCAAAGAACCTGCGCTATCTCCACTGACAGCAAAGATTCCTGCTATTCATCTTAAATGAAAGAGTCTTTGTTGTAGTGTTGTGTTTTATATGTGCAATCTGTCCTGCCTCTTTTGCCTATCTCCTTTGGAACAGTACATATGCAGTGCAATTATATTCAAGGTCGTATTGACAGACAGATGTCTCTTGACAGTTCAGTGGTCAGTGTCTCCACATAAAGTTATTCCTATTTGCATTTTATTCATTGCACTGGCCATTGCAAAGTTTGCAAGCAGGACAAACAAAATAAAGACAAAACAAATATAAGATACTCAATACATTCGAATACATCTCACAGAGCGTGCCACTCACAGCGAATACGCTTTGAGCTGCTCTGCCACATTGTCGTCCAAGCTGCTCTGTCGTGCCTCAGAGGCCATGGAGCGGAACATCTTACAGGCCACAGTAGCTCTCGCCAGGGCCTCGTCGCCGTGCTGCCACAGGAACAGCGCCATCTGCTGGCGCTGCTGAAGCACCGCCCACACAAACAGGTCATTGCAGTTGAAGTGCCCTTGCAGCAAAGCATTCCCAAGGATGTTGGTTGAGCTTGACGCTGTACTGATTCCACGGGACATGCGTGTCTCCTGAATGGGACAGGCACAGAGAGAAGGACAGGGGGATGAGATGGAGCGCTGAGCGTGTTCTTCACACAGACTACCAGACCCCTCACAGGTCACGGGGCCTCCTATAACTAGTATCATACAACATTCTCTAATGCATCATCGTATTTTCTGAGACAAGCTCAAACAAAAAAGCTATGTTGGATTCAACTACTCTCCAAATCCTCAAAAAGTGACCAGTGAACAAATGACGAATGCTACTTTATTTGTATTTATGTGTCCTCTATTTGACCAGGTTAGTCTCATTGAGATTCAACATCTCTTTTCCAAGAGAGACCTGGTCCAAAAAGTAGCATACATATTGTCAGACAGAAAACACAACATACATTCACAAAACAGCTGTAACAGCAGTAAATAAGAAGTACACTGAGAAGCAAAGAGTATAAATAAGGTATACCTACGATAATGTTTGATGACTTACATTGCTTTTGTAGGGCTGAGCAGTTCTGAAGAAATGCAGTCCCTGTGGACTCTTGTTTCTCCTCTTAGGGTTTAGTGTTGTCCCCCACCTCTGTTTAGACAGGAAGTCAGAAGAACTACCCCGACTATTCACCTGCACATGAGAATAATCATAATGTTAGTGAAGGGACAAACAAATAATTGTATCATTATCATTTTAAGTCCCTAATATGGCTGCATGGTAGTGGTAATATAATCTGTAGCTGTGTGAGTTACATCTTGCCAGCTGCTAGGACCTGTAGAATACAAAATAAAGCAGATACTGCCTCCTATGTAGTTACAGTAGTAAAACGGTTTACTTCTGCACCTTTGTCGATATTGTTCATAAGTTGCTATAACTGATTTACATTTTGTTGCTATGATGCAACATTCCCAGGAACGTTATGTCATGACATTAACATTATACTCTTGCTTTAAATGAATAACCATAGTAAAGTCAAGGCTGTTCATTAGATATTAACAAGATACTGTAGCTATTGTGTGGTATCACTGCCCACCTTGCCATGCGCACGCAGGTGGTTGTAGGCAGCTCTGAAGTGCTTCCGTGTGTAGGTGCTTCGGTAGGCTCCACCAATCAGATACTCTATCACCAGGCCAACGTCAATGAGAGATAGACGGTAGGTTCTGGGCAAACAAGTCTACACATACAAAAGGTTTACCCAAAAACTACACAAAACCAAAAGTACCATACATATAAATCAATTTTGGGAAAATTAGCCATTCTATACTGAA
>JAODLL010020879.1:0-14191 GCA_026546735.1 Forbesichthys agassizii | reverse complement strand
ATACTGAAAAATGAATGTAAGCTAGTGTAAGGTAATTTCATCAGAAATTCTCACTTGTTTCACGTCTTCAACAAGGTGGTGGAGAAAACTGTCTGCTGGCGCATGTGGCTGAAAAGTGAATTTAAGTTTTTCACAAGTTACTAGCACAATATATAATATTCACATAGTATTGTTAGCCATTTAATAACCTCCACTTGGAGAAATGCAATGGGTTTCATAGCCTGAGTTGACAATATGGCCGTTAACTTTAACAAAGCTAACAACTGTGTTTTCCACTGCTGAACAAATAATAAGGTCGACCGGTTGCACTGTGTGTCGGCATGGAGAAGAATGAAGTTAAGGGCTAAACTGTACTGTATTGTAAAGCTCCTCGAGTCGATCCACACTGAGAAAGCGATTCATGGTCATGCCGTTGTCAATAAGCAGTTTGACGAAACCAACACGGTCCATCACCAGAGCATCCAGCAAGGCCTGTTCCAAGGAGCCCATCTAGATGCAGCAGGAGGTGCATGCTCACAATGTATCGAAATTCTTGAACAATAATACGTCCTTTGAGCAGTTAGCAGCATTTACTAGGGTAGAACAGCAGTCTATTTCACCTGCCAGTGTTGTCCATACACCAGTATGTGTTCCTTAGCAATGTCAGCTCTGTCCCATACTAGTGCTATACTCAGTTGCTCTGCAGGACTAGCTTTGGTGCCTATATGCAGGCAAATACAAAGACAACAATGAGGCTGAATTTAAGGCCTGTAATCTCTATAAAAATAAGATTACTATATATATCTACTATAGTAATTAAACATATTGTGCAATTAGATAGGGTGTTTTCACATTTATATTATGTACCCTTAAATGTAGTGGTTAAAATGGCTGAATCTGGTGCCTGCTGGTTTTCTGCCTCAGAATCAAATATGGTTATCTGTACAATGGAAAAGCATAAGCGGGCAATGTGTTAGTGGGTTGACAATAAAGTTACATTTTAAACCAGTACACAGGCATACTTACAGCATGTCTGTGGTTCATGCACTCCATTAGTAGACTGTACAGCTCAGACGCTTCAGCTCTTTCCACGCCAAACACGTTCCCAATCCTAACAAGGAAGTCCTCTTGAATGTCCGCATCCAGCTGCCTACTGTACAAACACGCAGCAAACACAGGCATGCTTTGTGACATGCCGCGTTAATGTAGTGGTGTGCGATGCAGATGTAGTAATGTAGCATGTGCCACAATGTAGTGTGTGCCTGTGCCTTCATCAGATGCTGCGTATTCATGGATTGCAATAAGACGTTCTACAACCCTTGCAGTGACGCACATTTGTAGATCTCACTACCTCACTATAGACCACTTGTCCAATAGGCATGGTGTGAGCTACGAGAATGTGCACCACGCGTCACAGTTCAAGCCCTCGTACCTGTCAATAGCAGTCTGCTTGTGCAGGAAGGCAAGCAGGTCGGCAGCCCTGCCCGATCCCTCGAAGACAACCACTGGCACAGGGGGTACGCTGCTGACGTAGTCCAACACTGCTGACACGGTGCAGGGGCTTCCTTCTACGACCACACACACCATGGGCACCCCCTGGTTCAGGCCTGCTCGTGTGGGAGAGAGAGAGAGAGAGAGAGGCAGTTGTAATCATATCTGCACCTCTCTCTCTCTCTCTCTCTCTCTTCTGTGACACCACATCTCTCTCTAGAGCACGTGCGCGCAAACGTACGAGGGTGTATCTTCTGCAGCTGGATGTGTCGTTCCAGCCTCCGCCTGAGGCCCTGCTGGCAGCCATATTTGTCTAGCGTGCCGTCATCCGCCAACAGGAAGTGGGAGTGGAAGCCATTGAGGCAGACTCTCTTGCTCAGGGGGTTCCCCAGTGGCTGGTAGGGTCGGAGCACCTGAGCCAGCGCGCAGGCGAGCGTGTCAACAGTCATCCAACATCCAGGCAGAGCGCACAAGCTAATAAAGATGGCCGTGCACACACACACACACACGCAGTACTACACTGTTGAGGAGGGACAGCAGTTACCACTCACGTCTCGGCCAATCAGGCCAGTGTTGTTGTCAATCAGTCCCCAAGGCGTGACTCCCACCGTGTTTCTCTTTCTAAGGTTTGGGCTGCCAAATTCTTTCACTGCTTCACCCACATACTTGGAAACACCTAGAGAGGAGGTAACATTACACATACTGTACGTATACTGTTTGTGTGTGTGTGTCTGTGTGTGAGCGTGTGTCTGTGTGCGTGCGTGTGTCCACGTGTGTACGTGCTACATTTGTGCAAAACCTTATTGGTTTAAAGGTATGCTCCTGGATTTGGTAAGTATGTTGTGTTGTGTGTTCCATGTGCCTCTTAGAGTGTTATTATTATTATTATATAATAAGAGAGTACCTTTAAATCAAACAAAGCACTATTAGATCTGTGATAACTGGCCTCCATGACACACACACACACACACACACTACATCCTACCTGTATTGATTCCATCAGTGAGTATCCATGCCCCTGTGCTAATAGCAGCAGTGATCAATCCTTTGCTAAAGGCCTGCCTCACTTTAGGGGGCAGGAGGAAGTTCTCGGAGCCTCCTTGGACTGTGATTAGTAGCTTGGGTCTTTCCATCTGCCATTCCTTCAGCATCAGTTGGAGCAATGCCTCAGGCTTCGACGTAACAGCCACACGGACATACTGCAGAAGAAATGTTTGGCCACATGCATTTCATTTCATAAATAAGTGCTATTAGAAGTGATATTAGACCTTAGTAGTCATACAGACCTTTGCTCCACAGGCACGTCCAGTACTGTCGTGGAAGTCGATGGTCCCATAGGCATTTGTGGGACTGGCACTAGTGTGGAGCTCCATGGACCATTCCTCCTCCTCCTCCTCCTCCACCTCCTGGCCAGGCACTGGATAGTGGGACAACTGGGAGTGCTCTCCCATTAATCGGCCACAACAGCATCTGTAGTATGGGGGGAAAACCCCACTGTGGCTTAAAAATTGTGAAATACAAATGATATACACAGTATACAGACATATGACAAACATTTTAGTGAACAGCTGTGGTTACATTAGTCAAATATTCAACATGAATTAACCCCAAAAGAACGTACAGTATACAGTAAGCAACAAATGGTGCAAAAGGTCAACAGATAAAAGCTTCTGATGTGCAGAAACCAGACCACGCCACAGGTTTACGTTTGAGAAAGATGGACATGCATAGAACACTTTGAACCAATATTTCATTATTAGTACTTGCTCATTAGTATTTGCAGCATTTACACTAGCAGATATTTTGACCAAAAGTGACTTATAGTACAGTCAATAGCCAAATAGGTCACACACCAGTCATCGTAAGTAAATACATTCTGTTACAAAAATAACCTCAGCAGTCATCATGGTTAACGGTAGGTTTATCACAACATAATCTTACCACTGCTGCAATTATTAAACCAGAAAAGGAGAGTCCATGACCAAAATATAAAACCACCCAATTCAAACAGAACGGCAATCCTTTATCCTTTGTTGTGGAGTAAACGGTAAAACATACCTGTACGCATAAGTCATTGAACCTTTTAAGTAAATATATACTGTAATAGCAAAGGGTACACTATACTATACCATAGGATATTTTGTATTTAATCCCATTCCATATGAATCTAATAGTCTAGTATAATCAGGTTTTAAATTTAGGATGCTACATTCGCAAAAATACCATGATTTGAAAAATCTAAACTAAGTATAGGCAACGTATACTGTACTGTACACAGACATTCTCTTCTGACACATATAAACACGCAATTCATCTTACCTTACTAGGTTTTGGCACACTTGGCATACTGGGAAACATCTGTAACAAATAGGAAAATATGCATTTAGCAGGGGCGATTATAGGATCAGACCTAAGAATATGATATGTAGACCTACATACAAAGATGCCTAAATCACAAATGTCACTGTAGGCCTATCAATAATAAACATTAATTAATATGCTTCTATGTTTGCATTTGTAACGGCATAAGTCCTGTTTAAACATTTGTGAGGGGACATGTTATGACATTTTTTGCATCACACACTTCCATTTCCTGAATTCTGGTGAATTTCTATGCACCAATTTGTCTTTTAGGCATCAATTTCTGGACCATTTAAAACATTATATAATTGAATGCAATAAGGGTCTCTAGCATTCTGTATTGCTTTCAAATTCTCCCCCGAAATATTCACCTGTGTGTTAGTTCGCAAAATGAACTAAAAGACTGAAACTTTGCTCCAAAATTTGTTTATTTTTAAAAATTTTAAGGTGCCGGAAATAATTTTAGGGGTGCTTGAGCACCAATACAATATTCTAAAAATGCCCATGTGCATTAGAAATGTTGATGTTTGGTAATGTGTGGTTTAAAATTACATACCTGTGACCATTTCGAGAGGACGGGATAAACTTCACACACTCTCTCTTAAAGAATGTTTCCTCTATCCAAGACCTCTGTGACTGAAAACATGAAAACAAGATTTCAGTTTTAGGCAATGCAACATAGTGTCCAAATATTAAGCACAACAATGTAAAATGGCACCATTTGCCAATGGCATAAAAATTTAACCTTTATGGTAGAGCTCATTGCACACAGATGTACTCTAGTCTAAACTAAACTCTCTGTTTTACTACTGTCACCCTCTCTGGATCCACATGCTATTTATGGTCATAAAACACAGGAACAAGATTGAAAAGATGCAAAGCACAATCTCACAATGGCCCTTCTTGCGTTTCCCTGAGTCAACCAGGGTCAGGAATTTCCCTGAACACAAAATAACAATGGCACAGTCACAGCCATTTTGATAGGAAGCATCCCCTCTTAAGATTTTAATTCAAAGGTTCAATGCTTCCTGCTTGGCTTGGCCTGTGAACTTTATGTGAGAAAGCATTATATAGATACATTTTATACAGTTTTAATAGTCAATTAGCAGTCAGCTGCTTCTTGGCCATCCAGCAAACTGTAGTTTCCCCACATTCCAAGTTGAACAAGGTAAACTTTCCGCTACATAGGGGAGACCGGGTATGGCTGTCACAAGGGTTGGTTGTCACAGAGCTCTTAACTCCTCCACTAGGGGGCGCTGCTTCACACTTTGCGCCAAAAATAACTGCCACATCTTCATTTGTGAATGCACACTTTCAGAAGGTTAATCCACACCAGTCAGAGCTAGGTGGGACATTTATTATTATTATTATTATTATTTTCAGCCACTAAAACTAAATATTTCAGATCCTTTTCTTTTTGTTGAAAGTCTTGGAAGCAGTTTTTATACATTTGAAAGTTAAAGGGAACAGTTGCTGTCAGCCAACAAGCTAGCTAGCAACAAATGTATCTAAAAATTGGGGTAGGATTTTACAGTTTAGCGGGGATTGACTGTCACGACAATGCCAATATCCAGTGAGGAAAACAGAGTGGCAGCACCCCACCAGATATCATGCTTAAGGCAATACATCTGGTAAAAAATTAATAAGCAAACCATAAGAGGAATGGCAAATGAGTGTGGTATTAATTACCGCACACTTGCATGCTATATATATCAACACAAACATAAGTCAACAATTACAACTGCTTGGATCTGCTGCTACGAGTCTCAAATGCTATTATTTCGATCACAAATGTCAAGTTCTGCGCGCCAAATAAACTTAAATTTGGCAAAATTATAGGCCCTATCATAAAGCCTAAAGATTTTATTTGCATTCCTTGTCCACTCGCGATAATGAAGAATTGGTCCATTTGTGAAATCATATTTTAACATCATGGTATGAGGTACAGTAGGCCATATTAATAGCATGCACGCAAGAAAGGCTGTACGCATTTGTTATGTTCGCCAGACATTAAGCGCTCAAAAGATCAAATAGGCTTTTTCGCGCTTTCTCGTGTAACTGGCAAAAGCTTGCCTTATAACAATAAAAATGCATAGTTTCAATCATGTTTCAATATGCGAACACATAGGGGGACGGGCGGAGTATAACGGCACAAAAACGACCTGTGTTACAGACGGCGACTCTTTTAAGTGAACATGCAAAAACTCAAACGAAGTTACCACCGACTCAACAAACCAACATCTTCATCAGTCGCAGAACCGTTTAACACCAATGTAAGCAGGCAGAGTTTGTGTTTGTTAGGCCTGCGTGGTATACCGTTTCATCCGGTGTACCGGTTTTAATTTCTCATATGGTGTGAATTTTTCACATACCCTAGCACAGCTGAAACAACAGCTTTAATGCATATTGTTTTATATGAGAATGCTACAGAACGCTGTAAATGGTGTACTATTGAGTGGGGACCCATTAACTGATGGTACCCTTCTTACAAACACAATTAATCTCCCACAATTTACTCTCTTTAACATGGCAAACAATGGCACACAACATTATGTAACAGCAATGATTGTACATAAAATGACAGGGCGAACGCCATACCTGGTGTGTGTGTGTGGGTACCGGCTAGCATGTTCGCTAGCTAGGCAGGTAGACTACGTAACGTTAGTAATGCATAACAGTTTAATAGATAGGATAGGTTCTTTATCGACTCGCTAGAATTTATGTGTTGTCACAGTAGAAAAGCGGGCGACTGTAGGCCTACGTTCTTCCGTGTTGTTGGGATATTTGGAGAGCAGTAGTTTCACTCCGGTTAGAAGACATATCTTGAATCCAGTGTATAATTTCTCTGTACTTGTCTCTCTTTGACTGTCTGTACTGTCCGCTCCATTCAAAGAGAGCTGTGTACGGATTTTTGGTCGGACTCGTTTCAGGTGGGAGTTAGTCTCCGCCAGGGCTGCTGTTTGTCATCAATCCTGTTTGCGATATTCATGGACAGGATATTGAGGTGTAGTCGTGGTGGGGAGGGGTTGCGGTTTGGTGGCTTGGGGATCACATCGCTGCTATTTGCAGATGATGTGGTCCTGATGACATTATCGGTTCGTGAAATCCAGCACTCACTGGATTGGTTTGGAGTGTAAAGAGGCTGGGATGAAGATTAGCACAGATAAATCTGAGTCCATTGTTTTCAGCAGGAAACCAATGGAGTGCCTACTCCGGGTAGGGAATGAGTCCTTACCCCAAGTGGAGTTCAAGTACCTTGGGGTTTGTTCGCGAGTGAGGAGACATTGGAGGAATCGGAGCAGCGGGAGTGGTATTACAATCACTTTTCCGCACCGTTGTGACAAAAAGAGAGCTGAGCTGGAAGGCAAAGCTCTCGATCTTCCAGGCAATTTTCGTTCCTACCTTTACCTATGGTCATGAAGGGTGGGTCATGACAGAAATAATGAGATCACGAGTACAAGCGGCCGAAATGGGTTTTCTCAGGAGGGTGGCGGGCAACTCCCTAATAGATAGGGTGAGAAGCTCAGCTATCTGTGAGGAACTCGAAGTACAACCGCTGCTCCTTTGAGTCGTAAGGAGCCAGTTGAGGTGCTACAAGCATCTTGTAAGGATCCCTGGGCACCTCCCTAGGGAGGTGTTCCAGGCACGTCCAGCTGGGAAGAGTCATTGGGGAAGACCCAGGACTAGGTGGAGAGATTATATCTCCACATTGGCCTGGGAACGCCTCGGGATTCCCCAGTCAGAGCTGGATAATGTGGCTTGGAAAGAGAAGTTTGGGGTCCTCTGCTGGAGCTGCTGCCCTTCGCGACCTGACTAGGGATAAGCGAATGAAGATGGATGGATGGCCCCAGGATGTCTTGGGGTGACTGTCACTTTTATCTTTCTAGGCCAGACATCACTATGCCACTTTGTAAGATTACCTATCTTATTGCATTCTATTTTTTTACGACTATTATATGTAAACCATTTGTTAAAACCCTTTAAAAGCACTAGGTCTACCTATTATGATTTTAAGTGCACAGCTCAGAAAGGGTTTAGTCCAAGCTTGCATGTAATCACATTTGGTTGAACTGATTAAATATACCCTTCCATGTAAGGGTATGATGGGAAAAGCTGGTGGAGGCACCTTCATCAAGGTTGTCAGGCTAAATACAATAATATCTTACATAACAAAACAAAACAAAACAAAACAACAGTAGACTATATAACAACTGGTTATTCATAAATAAATAACCTAGTGTTTAATTACCAATAATGGAATTATTTGGCACCTAATACATACATCGCTATAAAGTTGGGCTACTTATTGGAAGAGGAAAAACTTTCAAACTTTGTAGCCAAGCCTAGAAGATAAAATGCTTGTCATGATGGTTTATGTGGCTTGTGCAAGTTAACCTACCAATTATTAATTAATTCAAATATTCAACTCTTGTTTAGTTAAACATATATAAATATACAGATGCAATTATCAGCACAAATCGACACTAGCTCTGGCTGCTAATAATGCATGCAATTTATATTGGTGGCGTTCCATTTTTGGCTAATGTACGAGTCTGTCAATTAGATCATTTCAGAAATATCGAAGAGACTTTAATTAAAATAGAGAATAACTTACCATTTCTGAAGCGTTATGGTTACCTCTGTAAGCTAAATCGAAACGACACATTTGGTCGTTGTCAAGGCATTAAGGTTCAACATTTATTAGCCAGCTGGTTCAAAGTACAATCATTTTCAGAGGCATTGAAGAGTTTGCTCCATAAAACATGGGGCCACCGCTAGTCCTCAAGATACGCTGAAAGCCAAACTGAGAGATAGATGGCAACAGCCGGTCCATGGCCGATGACCTCCATGAAATAGCTTATTCTAATTGTAGGGTATTCAATGTTTAGCCTATCAGCACAACCGGGATCCAATAGTATAACATTGCAAGTAGGAATGAGATTACTGACCAATAGATAACATTGTTATTAATTGCAATTATACAATAATAGGCAAGAGGTTTCAATAGCCTATATTTTATCTATTGACTTTAGTGGTTTTATAAATTTGATGTTGCATTAATTGGACAATATATATGTATCTTCAAGTTAACATTTACATGGCATCAAAAGTCGGTATCTTGACCATACTTATTAACATACTTATACCCATTTTCTGTGGGCTCTGTTCTGGAATGAGAGTAGGCCTAATTACATCCTTTAATTAAGGAGGTACATCAGGCAGAGTCTCCACTATAACTATATATTTATATAGTTCTATGGTCTCCACTCAAGTAGGCCTACTGCAAAGATTTCAAAGTTCAATCAACTGCATAAAACAAAATAAATAAAATTGTACAAATACATAGAAATCGGTAGAACTCACATAACTAACAATAGCTAAACGTTATAATGTGTTGACTGAGTCAAAAATGATCCAAACCGTGGAAACTCATTTGTCACATATTTTTGTTAGTTGACATTTACTGACATCTTGTGGCTAACTTTTGAAATTAAAGCACGACAATGCTGTCGTCAGCCACATCAGGCAGTGCAAGGAGCTGCAGGCAGCATAAAAGCTGGCAGTGACCAAAAAATATTATGTGGGAAACCAGCAGAAACAATAGGCCAATCCAAAAGTTTTGCTTTTGAGATTACATTTATTTTTAGTTTTTGTATTTTCTCTCAAATTATTATTTTTTGTTTAATATGCTTTACGGATCAAGATGCATCACTTGTCCACGTTTCGCAGAATATAGAAAACAATCTATAGCAATCACATCCGTCATCCGTCAGGCCTGCGTAAAGTCAGACCGAAGTTACACACAAAATGGGTGTTTCTCAATGTCAAGGAAGGATCCTTAGCGGCTGGCATATAAAATTCCACGTCATCAAATCTCGACAAAGTACCGTTCCAATGTCTAGGATGCTTTAGAATTCTACCAAGGAGTCAGTCCTTCGATCAGAGGATTTTGAAGGATGCTTGTGTGCATCCTTCGCGGTCTAAAAATACCCACAATGCTGTGCGAACGTTAGAAGAGGAGATATTTAAAAATGGCGCAAAACGAAACTAACAACAAAACAGCACGATCCATTGTTTTTTCAGCTGTTATTAAAAAAACGAAACGCGCGGTTTAGTTAAGCATAATGATTTTAAAGGTGTGACTTTTTTTTGAATGACGTCATCTTGCACACTATCTAGGCCGTTCCATTATGTGTTCTTAGAAAGTATTTCCTAGCCTAGGAAGGACCCGACTAGGAAGGCACTTGGATGGATCCGTCCTACCAAGGAAGCATCCTTGACATTGAGAAACACCCAATGTTTTCAGTTCATATATTAACACGATAGTCTATTGCACGTCGTTAGAACATTCAAATATATTGGAACATTTTCGTAAAAAAAAAGTGAATTGAAGGATATTTATTTCACACAGGCATTAAGATAGATACCAATGAAAGGTCCTTTTGTGGTAGACGACACACGAAGACGCTTTTCGAAATCCAGATCTGTCGAAAGTGGAGAAAATGCATTTTTTTTCTTTCTTATTTTTATAATTCTTACAAATGTTAGAATCTTTGATAATGATTATGAACATCATTGTATAGTTATTGTATTAATAAGCAATTGAATTTAATCGTATGTCGTTTCCATTCCATTCCATTGCGTCCATTCGTATTGTCTTGATTCTTTCTAACGTTACAGTACCGTACTACCATACGGTACAGTTACTTTTCCTGTAAGAAGATGAATGTTTACCCTAACCTGCCTGGAGTCACACTTGGACAGGGTGATTCTACCAAACAACAAGAGAGACATTACTACCTTTTATCTGAATTGCAAACACTCGTCAAAGATTTACCCAGGTGACTAACTAAAGCAATTCATTAAATAATATTACAAGAAACATGCTATATTTTAAATGGTTAGAAACAGGCTATATTTTAAGTGGTTTAAGTTCATTTTAAGTTCATTTTAATGTATTATTATTATTATTCATTCAAAATAATTCAAAATAAATTAAGCACATTTGAGTGGATGATGTTGAACAAGCTGTGCAACATAGAGACTAATATCCCTCACTTTGCTACTGTTCTACCTAGTCTACATGTTATAATGTATTATATCTTACTAAATACTATATGTTATGAAAGCTCTTTCCAGCAGCGCTTATCATATAACACGCTGAGTGACCTGGCCTTGGCACTCATAGATGGAACAGTATATGAAATAGTCCAGGGACTCTTGGACATCCAAAATCTGACTGAGAGGAACCTGTATAACCAGAGACAAAAGCTGCACTGTGAACATCAAGGTTTTTCTTCTTTCTAACATATTACAGAATGGGTACTGTAATGTTTGACATATTAAGTAATGTCTTAGGGGGGAGTTGTATGCTATTTTTGGAGTATTTTTATTTTCCTTCTCCATGATGCTTAGGACTCAAGCAGGATTTGGCAAAAAAACACAAAGAGTCCCTGTTGGTTTGCAAGTCTCACAATCTTGCACTTCTCAAAACCAACCAACAAGTGGATGTAGAGGTACGATCATGTATAAAGACTCATGTTGGCTAAAACCCATTACCCCAGTACTGTTATAACACACGTGAGTATTGCTTTTAACACAAAACACCACATGGCCAGTGGGGTACGGGTATTTATACCTTATACTATTTATAGGCTACTGTGCAATGTCTATGTCATTTACAAATGGTGTTGTTATGGAACTGCAAATATGTGTATTGCCAGGCTCTGGAAAGTCGCGTGCGAGAGGAGCAAAGAATGATGGACAAGAAGATTGTGGCTGAAATGGACCATAAAGTGATAGACCAGCAGAACACATTGGAGAAGGCTGGGGTGCCTGGCTTCTACATCACCACTAATCCTCAGGTTAATTATCCACAGCCTAAAATGATGGCATCACCATGATCAGCATCCATAGATAAGTGCTATTTAAGCCCTTTTTGCACAGCATTTTCAAGGCGGGAATATTCTGCTTTAATTTGATCTCACCGGGCGTACTATGTAAATGCTATGGAGGTGGAGTGGGGGTGATTGTTGCTCTGCCACTAGACTAGCAGCTGAGGTGGTCACAGAGTCAGAATGATGTCTGTGTAAAAGAGACAGCCAGGATGGTGGAACAGGGGTGTGAAGAACCAAGCCTCTCTATCTGTGTCTAAGGTTCACGTGCCTCTCTGCCTCCATTTGCCTCCCTTTTATCTTCACCTTCCCTCCTTAATGTATTTTTAATCACACAAAAACGTTGCTCACAGTAGTCTGCCATTGTACGCATCAACATGTTGCCTATGATGCACACAATGTTATTTGCTTTTGGTAGGCATGGCACCTTTGAAGCTCTTAACCAATTTCATCAGAGGTGTGACCATAGTCACACCTGATTCTGGAGCACCGGATTGCTATGTAACATACACTAGAGCGTCCATAACAAGCTCTCTTCTTTTCTGAGGGGCCTTATTAACAGTGTTGTTGCTGGATATCTGTATAAAAAGGGCTTTAGATAAATGTCCAGCAGATAGCACTAGAACTATAATGGCGCTAAGGTTTCATCTTCCCATGTCATTTCAGGAGCTCACAATGCAGATGAACCTACTTGAGCTTATCCTCAAGCTTCAACAGAAAGAGTCACAGCTGGGAAGCTATTGATAAAGAGGCCTAAATATATAATTAGTAATGGCCAGAGTGGGTCAGGTTAGCCCTGTGTAGACGGCAGCCCCACTGGCAGCCCAGGTGGCATACATGTGGCATCATTCTTGGGCTTTCAGAGGTAACATGGTCAGGTTTGCTTACATTTTCAGTGTAATTCTCAACCACATAAACTGTCAGTTGGGGATATCATATGGTATGATTACAACAAGAGAGAATACTAGTAAAATGTGTCACAATCTCTTCTATTACATAAGATGTGAGAGCATTCGGGTACAGTGTGTTTTCACATTTGCTTTGAGTATTAAACGAGACATGCACATTTCTTGTGGTCACAGTAAGTGGTCAGCAAGACTGGGCCCCAGGAACAGTGTGGATAGGAGTGGACAATTGTGCGGCTGAAAGGAATGATCCTTTGTTCCAGATGGTTTACTTTTCATGGAGCTGTTAAGATGGCAGAAAATACTGGACTGCTGTACTTATTCTTTTTTTTAATTATGTTTCAACATGTCAGTCTTTAATAGCAGTGCTGTTCATTATTTGAACAATGTTAAGAGAAAATGTATCTTAATGTTTACATAAAATAAAACTTAAAGTGAACTTTGCAAGATGTGTTTTTACAGTTTCTCAGTTCCCATTACACTATTAACAATTAGAGGTTTAAGCCAGGTGTGATTATAGTGTGCTCTTTTAAAAAACAAAATATATATAGTCTTATAAGTATAAAGGAAATTGGGTCATCGCACTAGTAAATATGGGGGTCAGGGTCATTACTGACTCGTAAGTAGCAGTTGATGGGCCGTTGTAGACTACAGTAGACATTCAATCACCAGATAATACGCCTGACTAGAAAAACAAATAAAAGAATGACGTCCTATCTGGAAGGTTTGTAAAATGTTACTGTGACTTTAAGGACCAGCGTTGGTTGCTATCAATACGTTGTGTAGGCTACACGCACACGCACCTTGTATACAGACTAACAGATAGGTTAGTCCTTCCCCGGGCTCCTTTTAACGCCTAGACCTGTCTGCTACACGGATGAGCGAAATTATAAAGGTAAAAAGCGATTGCGATTGGCTGTATTGAATATGTTCTGCTTGTTTTATGTTGAAACATGGGTGAACGTAATTAATTTTCAAAATCCATGAATTATCACAATGATTGTGATGACGGAAATTCTCATTTTTTCCACACCCTATTATTTAAGATTGTAAATAATTAATAAGACAAAATGACGCGATATTATTTGTGTACCGTACAATATCCTTCACATAATTCAGCCAGCGCGAGTATGTTATTATTTATGGTAGTTCGCGGCAATAGTTCTATGGAGGAAATACGGTAACGCATTACATAACGATAAGGCACCACGTCGCCATATGCCATGATCTGGCGGAGCCAGTCATCCGATGCATCCCGAAAGAGGATGTAGCCATTAGACTATATGACGTCGGTTGCCCTGCTAAAAAGGACCGGAGCATAAAATGTTATCAATGCAAAACAGTAGGTTACAGTAGTGCAAATGGATGGTATAAATGTAATGGCTAACCAAATAACGCTAGAGATTGGCCTACAGCATTTTAACACCTGCATTTTGTACGTATAGCCCAGAGCCATGTCTCTGGTATAGCCTACTAGCCTACTACTAGGCTATGGTATTATTGCCTCTTTGGTTAATATTTCTTACCGCCTCCCTCCCTACTAATAACTGTTATATATAT